>JALBCR010001748.1:0-97997 GCA_030710515.1 Abscondita cerata | reverse complement strand
CTCATTGCTTCGTTCAGTTACGTATTACTCGAAACATTGACGCAAACATCTGTGAAAATGATTTGTCGTGAGCCCGCAAGCACATGTAATTATAATCATGGAAGTTTCAAAAGTATATGCATAAGACAAATATAACTTATAACTCTGGTGCATCATATATTTCAGATAAATTTTCAATTGATGGGATCGAACAGGATGAAAGAAAAATAAATAGCTAGCTACTGGCTGATACGGCAATGACGGACAGGTGTCAAGTTTGAAGGTCGCCTGCTTTGATAATGTGCAACAGTTTCTTCGCAGCTGGATAGCGACAACTCCTGCATCATAGAGCGATATGCCAAAGAAACATAACCAGCAGTATGAGTTACCTTCACTCATCCCTGAACTTGTCCCCCAGGTATAAGTTCGCATTCGACAGCGTGCACAATTCAGATAAACGTATTACAGCATTTAAATAATCGAGGAGCTTGTCAACCTTTTTGCAGTAACGAGGAAGCACATGTATGATTGTCGAAGCCACTAAGGAAAGATGAGAGAACGGAAGTTCTCAAGAATGAATTATACGAGTCGATTACAACGCCATCTATCGATCGAAAATCTGTTTGGTTGCCTAATCACCAGGCGCAAAATAGCTCTGTAGTGACAGTTAATAAGCCAAAAGTGCATAATAGAAAGAAAAACCGTCACAGTTTTTTATTGTGTTCTCATCTGTAAGCTTTCTACAGACTACCTTTTATTTCGTTCTATTGTACGTACTCTGTATACAGGGTGATTCAAGCTAGTTGTTCGCGGTCTTACATTTCTTTTAAGTTAAGTTTAAGTATTAAAAAACTTCGTGCGAAAACGTCAAAGATGGCCGTTGGAACATCGTGGCCGCTATGAATTAGGAAAGGTGGTCATTGTGAAAAATGGCCTTTGTGATCAGCCCCCATCTTTACGAATATCGCTTTTGGATAAAATTATTGCTGTATAAAATTTAAAAAATTAAATCGAAAACAGCATGTTGTTGGAATTTTAAGTTCTAGGACTACAGATTTTTATTTTTTCCAAAAGAAACTGCTTGAGCTAATTGACAGTGTTCCATATAAGGGGAAATATTATTTTTCAACAAGATGTTGCACCATTGCCTTGTAAGGTGAAGATCGTTACTTATCACAGATAAACTTTACCCAAGAAGATGTATTGGAAAAATTGGTCGTTGGCAATTTCTTATTCTATTATTATCATCGTATTTTTATGATAATTTTACGTGTATTACGATATACAAGATTTTTTTAGAACCATCATTTGTGTATTTGGTGAGCAGAGAAATAGCCCAAGAAATAAAAATCTAAAGAAAATAAAACACGAAGAAATTCAAGAAAAAAATATCCACTGGAATAAAAATCCCCAAGAAAAAACATTTGGAAAAATTCCCCTGAAAAAACTGGTAAAATCTGGAAACTTTTAATAACTCTAATTCTGATTAATAATTATGTGAAGTCTGTTTATTGAACCACTCATCTTAAAGCATAAAATAAGAAATTGTCAAATTCAAGTATATTATAAGCCTGTTTAAATCTTTACTGCAATATTTATTTTACAGTCAACGTAAAATTTTACCTTTTAACCATTGAGGGATTAAGGGATTCTTAGAAAAAAGACGGATTAATCTCTTCTAATAAGATTTTCTTGGAAGGTCATACTATTAACTTCAATGAAGCTTTCGTGTAAAGTTATAAATCCAAGTGGAATTAACGTTCTTGAAAAAATATTTCGTTATTATTGTTATTATTATGCCTATGGTTAGTTGAAGAGCAAACCAGGTATCGTCATCATGTTTAATTTGATAATTTGTTGTAAACTTCAGTCTAGATTGAATAGTACTTATACAATTTCGTAAATAAACGTCAAAAAATTAATATTTGGGTATCTTATATCTTATTAAAGAAACAAAATTGAATGAAAACGCAAATCCAAAAAACAACGACTTGGCACAAAATAATGACGTTAATGTTGAAGTCCTTAGTACTAGTAAAGAAAATTTTGATGATACGACCAACAATATTGTGCCTTGTACCGATTCATTAAATATAGATATAAATGCTTTAAATATAGGTAATTTTGTAAATGGTTTAAGAAATTATGATAAACACAATATTATTACACAATGTTTGGAAGCCAAAAGAAAATTACAAGTTTCCAGTAGTTGAACAAAGTAATAAAAACGATCATTCCAACTAAAATGGTTAGAAAGTTCCAGAGTTTCAAGAAACTTATGGTCGCAGTTCACATCAAATACTATTAAGGTTTGTACAATTACCATTACAAAAATATGAAAACGCAATAGAAGATATAAGGTCTCACTCGGCATGAAAATATCACAAAAGCAATAGTATAATTTCTGATAATTTTTATAATAATTTTGAAGATAATATTAATAATAATCAAAATAGAGAGAAAAGCACTAATGCCTTTAATAAAAACGATAAAACGATTACGGGGGCATAAGAACGACGGAGACGGTGAACTAGACCTACAAGATCAAATTTCAGAAAACAAAAACCATAATCAGGGAAATTTTGGAACCTTTTTAAGATATCTTGTCGATGCTAGAGATTAATAGTCTAATGTTCGAAAGTATTTCGTTCCGTACTGATATTCATCATTTAAATCTTCGTCATCGATATATAATGCAATGAATCATGATTTGAAGACCCTGTTGCCCAATAGATTTTTATAAGCACCTAAAAAAACTACTTCTGAATCAGCTATGGGATGGGATGATTTGCACCTGCACAATTATTACTTGCCTTTCGCAATTTTTTTTTCTTTTCTACGAACTGTGCTACTTTGTTTATAAATAATATAAGTATATCTACATATTTTACTTGTTTTATATTTTTGTAATAATTAATGTAACGAGACAAAATACTTTGTCCATGTATGTCGAGACCTGGATGAAAATCAGTGCTCTTGCTATGGCAGGTGACCTGACCAGGTACTCTTTGACAGGTATCGTTTTTATTAAACTATTCTGTATCACAATATATTTGTCTGTCAATAAACTAAACTAAACTAATGTTCTAGTGATCGGAGGTAAAGAGAAATAATACGTTATTACGTTGTGGTATCAACGAGCAACACATTACTGCACGGACGACCGTGCTAGTAGTGAGTGAAACTGGCGTAATTTTTCTTTCTTCTTCTTGATCGAGGAAAATTTGCGAATGCAAGTTCGTAATACACTCAATTTAATTCCCAATAGAAGTCTGTTTAAAGCAAGGTCAAAGAGATGGCGTCCAAGGTTAAAATTACAAAAAAACAGGAGTGAAGCTCGTCATTGATGGTATAGTCGCCATTTGCAGCAATTATATATTTATATCCATTCGATCTAACATTGGAGCAGACAGTCAATGTAGATGCTGCACTTTGTTTGAGTGTACCCCAAAAATACCACTAAACGTGTAAAAATGCTTTATTTAACGAATTTTCGCAGCAGATGCATTGTGTCACAAAGTCACCTGGCTGTCCCAAAACCACCCCAGTTTACAATACCATATTATTTGTCTTTGCCTCCCATCACGAGCAAAATCAGCTCCAGCTCTCTAATTATATGTATTACTGAAATATTTAACCACAGGTCCAAAAAAATGCAACTTATATTAGTAGAATGAAATAGTAGGTGATGATCGATTTGTTTCAAAGTGTCTTACATCTATCTTTTACGTAAAATCGCTTACGACTTCTCCTGACTGCAGCTAAAAAGCGAATATTAATTTTTCTAAAAGTATTTATGGTTTTATTCGAACAAACTGTAATATATTATTTTATCAATTTACATACCTAGTTGTGAAAATAAATTTAGCAATTATTAATTATTATTATTATTAAGTAATTATTAGAAGTATTTTGTAATGAGGTAATCAAAAAAAAACATTTTCTTCATTGCATGTTATGGTGCCACGCATCCATTTGTAAGTAAGGGGCAATATGATGTACCGGGTGGCCAACTAAGAATGGACGCCGGCTATATCTTGGGAATTATAAATCTGACAATATTGAAAAAAAAATTTTAATAGGTAAATCGGCTACGAGAAATTGCGGGAAATTATTTTCAAGTATGAAAGATGGCCGCTAGGGGCGAAACTGTTATGGCCGATCATATAATTGGTTCTTTCTCCAAAAATATGCAAATATAAATATATTTTAAATATTGCCGTAGTAAAGACTGCAAAATTTCTGATTTTTTTTTATTAGAGTATTTTACTCTCTCTTATAAAATGTAGTGGTGGAGGAACGTCAAACAAGTTTTTATTTAAATGGAAATAACTTTGGTATAACTTAACAGAATTGAACAAACTAAGTCTGGTTTAAAAGAACTCTTCTTACTTAATAATATGCTGTATAAAGATAGTCCGAATAAATTTTGACGTGATAGCTAGAGGGCGCTGTTTAATATTACAAAAATTATTGCGCATTATCATGAGATTTTAATAGCACCTTATGTATCTTTTACACAGTTAAATAGAGGACAAAATTGCTAAATAATCGGTGCAAACCGCAACTTCCTATCTTTTTGAAATCGAAGATATCAATAAAACAAATGTTAGACCGCTGACTATTTACATATTTTACGCGTAAAACAAATTTAAATTAGTTGAAACAATTTAATTAATGCCGTCCTAAATGTTCAAACTGCCGTCCATCGTTTTCGATGCACTTAAGCATCCTTTCCCGCGTAGACCAAACTGTACTCTCTAGTTCAGCTACTGAAATAGTTTGCATACAGTCCCTTATTCGTCCAATCATGTTATCACGTGTAGTGGGTACGGTTGTAAAAACTATATCTTTTACTCGACCCCATAAATAAAAATCCAGGCATGTTAAACCCGGTGATCTAGCCGGCCATGGAAAAATTCTGCCCCGTCCTATCCATCTACCAGAGTAGTTAGCATCTAAAAATTGACGAGCATTT
Organism: Abscondita cerata; assembly: GCA_030710515.1. NCBI lineage: Eukaryota > Metazoa > Arthropoda > Insecta > Coleoptera > Lampyridae > Abscondita > Abscondita cerata. The sequence continues at coordinate 93,040 of JALBCR010001748.1, read as the reverse complement.
ACTGTGAAATGAGCTGGACAGCCATCGTGCTGGAACAGCATTCGTCTTCGAATTTCTAGGGGCACTTCCTCTAACAGAATCGACAATTGCTCTATTAAAACTATAGGTAATTGTGGCCATTTAGTTGGTTATTAAAAAAGAATGGAGCGATAATTTGCTCTTCTAAAATCCCTGCCCAACAATTTACAGACCAACGACCTTGGTGCTGAACTTTTTGCATCCAATGCGGATTCGTTCTTGACTAATAGTGCATTTTATAGACATTTACACTACTATTACTGAGAAAGGTGATCTCATCTGTCCACAATATACGTGATAGAATTTGGGGATCGTCTGCCATCATACCCAAGAGCCAGTGGCAATGGTCTAGTCTTCGATCAAAATCTGCAGCAGTCAATGCCTGATGCAGGACTAAGTGATATGGATGTAACCTGAAAGATGTAAGATGATCACTACTGATTTAACAGTAGGATAAGTATTAAGTAGATCGGCCATAACAGTTTCTCCCCTTAGCGGCTATCTTACAACCTTGAAAATAATTTCCCGCGATTTCACGTAGTCAATTTACTTATTAGATATTTTTTTTCAATATTGTCAGATTTATAATTCCGGAGATATAGCCGGCGTCCATTCTTAGTTGGTCACCCGGTACATTACTGTGACCAGTTATTTTGCTCAATTGTTCTAATCTTTTAGAACCTCTTCCAGCTGGTGAGTACTGGATTATATTCCACACGACTAGAAGTTTCATCAGTGTTGGTTGTCGCTTCTTTAAATTAATGAACCAGACATTTCCACCCTTCTCCTCTACGCTAAGCGCGTTCATATTCAGCTATTAAGAAAATTTTCGTTGAAGATCCACAGAAGTGTTTTTATCCCACAATTTTTCCATTTCTTGTTTAGAGATCTGCTTGCAACGTTCTTCTTTTAACATCTCTTGAAGCTCTTCCACAACCAAACTTGGGATTATCAAATGGATTAAATTTTATTCCGTAGGAATTATTGTAATATAGTTTTTGTAGCTGCTTAGGGTGGAATTCCACATTACTTTCACAACATTTTCTTTACAATTTTCCCCGTTTTTGTGTCTTATACTCAATCCCGAGTCGTTTAGGTCAGACTACATTTCTCAACCGGTCTCCAGTTTATAATTTGTTTCTTTGCTTTTTTTCCTGTCATCTTTTTTTTACTTACCTAATTTGTTTGTTTGTTTGTCCATGGAAACTGAGTCAGGAACCGTTCCAAAGACACTTGAGGCATTTACCCTTTGGATAACCAAGCTAATAAATTGCGTGAGATAATTAATGGCACGAGGCTCTCAGTTTCCAAGGTCAGCTATGAACGAGATGACGCCATTGCTAAATGGACCAAAAGTTTTGATAGTAAAGGCTAACTGATAGGTGTATGATAGGGTGCAGTATGTCGAAATTTTCTTTTGCTTATGAGAATTGTCAGCGATTGCAGACAAAGTGCTGGGCAGTGTGATGTTATAAGGAGCTGGTGTATCCGTAGAGGTTGCTTCCCAGATAATAGCTTTACTGTTTTGCTAAGGAATAAGCGTTAAACCATCTCTGGAAATTCCTAATGGTTCTAAGATATTTAGTAACCCAGCATAATTGATAGTATAATCTGGTTTAGGTTGGTGTGTCTGCTGATTTGTTCAACACTTTTGATACAAGAAAGATTGCGAATATCGTTTCCTTTGACCTTGACTCCACAACGGCTAATATGAGGTGGCCATACTTGAGCTTCAAGACGAAAACCTAAAGAACCACGTAAAGTATGTTTCTCTAGTAGTGTTGTTAATTGAGAAGATTGATGTGTTAAGCCAAGCACTGGAGTATTTGTTTAAAATTGCTAAAAAGCAAGCTATTTGTAAAGCGTCATCGTTTAAAAGCGACGAGAAACTCTCTTTGGTGGTGATAATGTAGACGTAACTCTATCCCGTTTGTAGCAAGTGTGTAAGTCGTCTGATTCAAGGATTTGTACAACTAAATATTTGCATACGAAACAGGAGGAGAGAATGGCTGGGTAGGATATATCGCACAAAAAACGTGTACTAGGTCCACTAACGTGAATATTAAGAACTGATAAGATAGTTGTTCGTATGACTAAGTCAAATTTGTTAAGATTGCCCTGAAAAAGCCATAACGGAGTGCATCGCATAATATATGTAAGCTTCGGAATCCTCAAGCAATTGCAAATAAGGCAGTAGGATGTTCCAGTGAGGTAATACGTTCAAGGAGACACATCAGTTCATAAAATTTAACGGACTTGGTAGACGGAATTCCATTTTTAAAAAACAGATGCTCCAAGTAGAGAGAAACTCTCTAGATCCAGTAATTTGATGGAAGGGTTAAAGTCTCTAATGATAATGTCACCGTGTTTACACAGACTTCTTCCACAGTTGTGTATTGTTTGGTATTATATTTTTGATGTAATTTGGATTTTTTTTTAATTTTCTTCAAATTGAGACATTTTTTCAATTTTGTTTACCTTATTACGTAAATAAACTTTTGTTTATTATTCTGTCACTATGGTTCTGCCAGCGTAAAACGAAACGAGTAGAATTTTACCTAGCGCAACTCTACAGTGATTGAAAATGAAATTTTCTAATTAATTGAAAATTTTCGTGACCAGCAACGCACTCAAGAAATTTTTAGAAAGAATTTATGCATTTGGGATATTATAGCTAATAAGAGTATTCTTTAATATTTAGAAATACTAAATTGTTGCGTTAAAAGTATGATGTCTTAAATTAAGTTTTTTAATATTTTTCACAAATTTTTGAAAGCTGTTACGGTTTATTTGTAAACAAACTAAACAGTGTTAAAAAACCTTGCCGGCAGCTCCAGTAGTCGGTAGTGGCCGTGGGCTTATTTAGAATCGTTAGAACGAAGGCTTCTACACTGCACGAAGAATTTATAAGGCGCCACCTAGTATTGCGTATAAGAGATCTTCTAGAGGCACTAGGAACTCGTAGACACAAGAAACAAACCGTAGGTTGGTAGAAATATTTAATTATAGCGACTAGATTTCATTCACAACGAACATAGAAATACATAGACACAAAAATATAATACGGTTTAGAGAGATGCACAATATTCAGTTACAAAATAATAATAACTCAGGAAAGCGAGTTAGGAAATAATTGATAATTTAGGCACAAGCACCCGAATAGGTGTAGCTGTCGTAGTGTACCATAAAATTTTGACAGTCGTACCACCGATTATTCCTTGCAAGCGACTTACCAATCTCGCGTGGCAATTATTGTTATTAATTTACTTAAAAACAAATTACTTGAGGTACCGGACCTTGGTCGATTATCTAAATAGTATCAAAGCGCAACACAATTGAGCAATACTTTGAAAGATCTTTCAAGTTTACAGAGATTCTTTAACACAGTGAAAAAGGTACGTTGTTAAATTCACAGCCGTAGTACGAGTACATAAAACGCGACAAAAATAATGAATAACATGCATAAAAAGAATCAACTTATAGGAAGTTTTCGGTGTTCGAACGTTAACAGATAGGCGTGACAGCTCTTGTATCCAAATCAGACAGTACTTAGTTTCCAGCGAAGAAGGGAAGACAAGATGGACTCCGAATTGATAACAGTTGCTGGACGTGCTTACTGTGAACCAGATAACAGTATTATCTTGTGTAGTGTCCTTGACAACGAAAGGGCTCCAACGTATATTTAAATTCCAACGCCAGCATAGCAATCATCAGACAGACCTACAGGAAAAAGCGAAGAGAAAAAAAAAGGTGTCTGCAATTGATAGAAAACCGTAATAGCGCCTACTTCAGTAAAAGTAAAAGTGTACCCACACACGAACAGGAGGTAAAAACTTATTCCTTTGTTGTGCGGGACGCTTTTACTTAGATTTATAGTAAATAATTAATACATGTGTAGCTGTTCGAATTTCAGATGATGTTCATGTAGCACCTTTAACAGACGGGTCACCAATCAGAAGGAAATGCGTCTTTTCTACCGCCTAAGGAGAAATGTTCAATCTGGGAATATCAAGTTAATGAAACTCCCTAGAAAAATTCATAACACAAAATTAGAGTTTCGTGCTCATCGCATAAGTGTAAACACAGTTGTCTATACTCTAGGGAGAAATTTTTAATTACGAATTTTCGTTTGTTATTAAATAATATCCTCACAAAACTATCGACGAGAATCTTTTGAAAACATATTTGACTTGAGTACTGAGGAAGTTGAATGGATCTACTTATTAAGTTGGTAGTACACTAGTTTGATAGAAGTGTATATTGATGGTTTGTGTCTACGGTTCAACGCATTACTTATTATTTTTAAACGTTATTGTGATGAACATGAGAATTTTTGATATATGATTTGACAGTTGCCGAAATCGACAGTCAGATGATATCTGACATTTATAAAATTGAAACTGACTGATTTTAGGCAAAATGTGGTTATAATAAAGTTGGCAACAATATACTTGACGTCTACGATGACGCAATTTCATACTTAAAGTAATTTTACCATAATTTATAATTTTATGTTATATCTTTTTGTTTCTTTTGCATTAAATCAAACGTTACTTTTCGAGATATTCAAAGTCAAAAATAAGGCTTTACAGTTCTTTTGATTTTAATGAGTACTAATTTTATAAGTGCTTCTGTGACGTTAGGACTGCAACTAATACTCAAATGAAACGTCAATAAGGTACTAACAATAAAGCAGAATATTCTTTCTTGAAATTTATTGAGACGAATAAGTAGATGCATTCAACATTTAAAAACAAAATGCTTCTTTTGCAGTAGCCATAAACCTTTATTTGACATAATTTAATAGGGAGGGTTTGTAAACATTCATTATTTAACGGACGCAGCTGTATTATGGCTTACTAATCTGAAGTTCATCTGAGGTTAAATAATATTTTGTATTCTCTGTCGTAATTATCTGTTTAGGCATTATTTTGTTTGCTATTTCTTTAATCTACTATTTTTTGTCATTGTAGTGACTGTCGCTTAGACCGGTCCATTATATGTCGTCATGCAAAGGCTGTGCTGTTGTATTTTATGTTCTTATTTACCTTTTATAATGTTTACACACTTAATTAATATTATTACATGTGAATACTAAGGTGGGTGAGGGTTGGCATGTTTAGGTTTTATAAACATTCAAGCAAATGCTTTGCCAAGACGAACCAATCCACAATTGCACATGGTTTCGTCACCACACCATACAGGTTATTCTGATCTTATGGGGCACCATACATAACACTTACATCACAATACAATATCAAAATTTTTCATACGAATGTATGTACTATACGAATAAATAAATAAATTTTAGTAGGGTTTTCAGTATCCACACTTTCTGCTACTTGTAACAATAGTGAAATAGTTTTTAAATTTTTAAATAAAAAAAAACCCTGTTACTCAGTAAGAAGCCGCATTTTATCTAAGTGATTTGGGTTAAATCTTAATACACTCCACACAAAAATTATCGCAACACCTGAACATTCTTGGTCACTTATAATTTAAATAAACTATTTTCGCCCAATTTGATCAAATGTGCTTTTCTGATATTTTATAAAACTCTCATCTCAACCAATTATAAACAACGCACTTTTTGCTGCCGATTTTTTGAATATTTCAAAAACGTTAAATATTTCTTATGAAGAAACCGTGCAATGCATAGCATTGCTGGAAGATGGCCCTAGCATGCGGCATGTAGCAAGAATTCTACGAGTATAGCCTTCAACTGTATCCAGAGTTGCAGCACGATTTAGGGAAACTGGGAACTACAGAAGAAGGGCTGGGCAAGGTCGCGGAAGAGCTACCACCCTACGAGACGACCGATTTCTACGCTTAAATGCTCTGCGTACCCTTCACTTCACAGCTAGATTCTTAAAAAATGAACTTTTAGCGGTTAGAAATGTACCTCTTTCTGTTCAAACTATACGGAACCGTCTTCGAGAGGATGAGATAAGAGCCCATGTTACTGCTCGAGGTCTACTTCTCACCAGAGAACACAAGGTAGCACGATTAGCATTCGCACGTGAACATGTGGATTGGGATATTCACGACTGGGCTAATGTTGTTTTCTCTGATGAGACGCGGTATAGTTTATGGGCTTCCGACAGACGTATACCGGTCTACAGACGACCTGGTGAACGTTATTCTGCCTGCAACTTTTGTCCACGTGTCCCTTATGGTGGAGTATTAGTGATGGTATGGGGAGGCATCTCTTTGGAAGGCCGTACAGCGTCAGTGCCATTACCTGGTGCTCGGTTAACAGCAGCTAGGTATATTACCGACATTTTAGAAGAGTATGTGTTACCTTACGTGCCCTTTGTTGGCGAAAATTGCATTTTTATGCACGACAACGCACGACCCCACATAGCAGGAATTGTGCAGCAATATTTGGAGGAGAGCGAATTGCCAGTTCTGCAATGGCCTGCGCGAAGTCCGGACATGAACCCAATCGAACATGTCTGGTATCATCTAGGACAAACCTTAAAACGCCACCAGAAGCCGTTTCTTAATTTACAAGAACTGGAATACGCGCTGTTACAAGAATGGGAAAATATTCCCCAAGACAACTTAATACGCGGTATGCCGCGAAGAATACAATCAGTAATTCAAGCTAGAGGCGGCAACACAAGATACTAAAACCATTTTGACCAAGTTCTTATATTGTTGTATTTGACAATTTAACAGTTTCTTGCCGTTTTCTAATTTGTAATGCTTAGTCATTGCTGGTATGTTATCGTTTATATTTTTTCAGAACCTAAGAATTATATGTATGGTATGTTTGATGTTCAAAAGTAATGTTATTTAAAAATAAATGGTTGTTGCGAAAATTTTTGTGCGGAGTGTATTTTGAGCTCAGGTTTCAACAGTTAAAATATTTACAATTATTTATGATACAGTCTGTATAATATGCGCCCCCTCGCCGCTAAAACCTGCATAATTGAATAAGTGATAATAACGTCTGTGACGTTAGAAATCAATAAAATTAATACCTCAAAGTATCGATATGGTTTGCGAGATACTTCTTTAACAAGTATACACATCGACATTGAAATTCCAATCCTACATTTGTTCCATTCTATTTACTTTTATTGATATTTTCATTATAATTCGACATAACTACATATTTCTGTTATAACAGGTGCTATCAAATTTTAACCGTATAATTAACAGTAGTTTTGAAATACTCAAGACAATGCGAGAAAAAGCTGAAAACGTATAGTTCATATAATTTTTATTTTTTACGTTTGTCACGTCGAATTCTTTCCGCAAAATACAATATAAAGTGCCGTCTTCTAAATTTAACTTTTTCCTCTCAACAAAATTTTTAAAACAATATCTTGCCACAATTAGTTGCACAAAAAACTCAAAATAATACAAAAACTTACTTTAATAATAAAATTCATTTCTTTAATCAAATAACAGAAATGCCACACAAAATTTGTATTATCAGTTAAGTTTTCACCTGAATAGTAAATCGAGTTTTGGTATCTAAACGTAGTGTGCATAAGGAAGAAATTCATTTGCTAGATTAAATTAGTATCGCGTGCCAACAAACCTGGCACATGTGCTCGAACCTAGAATGAAAGGGAACTCAACTGCAGTTGTCGGTGACCGGCGACGATTCACGCAATACGAATGTTTATCCTATGAGACGTTTCCGATATTTAATAAACAATCATAATTATGTAAATACGAACAATAAAGCATTAAAACGCAATGTGTATCTTCCGTATAGAAAACGTGCTTTTGTTGTTGGTTATTGTGAAAGTGTGTAATTAACGGTTTTATTAAAATGTCCGATTATTATGGGGTACGTATACATACGCATAACAACAATTACGCAAATTTTTGTTACTACGTTTTACTTACAAATTAAAAGTTTTGAATTCGGTAGGACGACATTGTGTTTGTGTTTTTATCACAAAATGTAAGGCTAAAATAGTCCTTTACCTGACAATCAATTTATCTTTGCGGGTAGACAGACGTTTTAGGGTTTTACCCCTCAACTTGCACGCGGATGTACGAGGGATAGTGCATGTTAGCTACAGTGTTGGATTTAGAACAATTATTCGAAACAAAACTAATCTCCATGTTCAAAATGAAATGCGCCAATTTTGTTCAAAAACTGTAATTTTGCAGATTTACGCGTGTTGATGTCTCGTCAAATGCAAAGATATAAGTTTAAGCTGAGATTATAGTACATAACATGTATTTACATTAGATTGAGACGTATTGCGCGTTAAATGTACGAGTTAGAATAAGACAAACACTTTGCGGTTAGTTCGTTTCACTTTTAACTTTGTTTTCACTGAAGTTTATGAAAGCATAACTGTGTTAAGTTGTTAGTTATGTCGTCATTCTTACTATCTGAAAACAGATTCTAACAAAAATAGAACAGAATTAATTAATAGAAGTAAAATGCATTGCGCTAGTTTCAAATTTACATAATCTATGGAAAAGGGATGAGCAACAAAAACAAATTCTACTTAATCTAATTTAATGCATTCTGTTATTAATTTGTTTGTTTTTTAATCTAATTTTTAAATTTACATTACTGAATGATACGTATGTTAGCTTCTTGAAATAGGGGTGCAGTATACAACAAAAGTTGTACATAACATCATTCTGTATTTATATTCAAAGTTTAATATTTCTGTTTTAACCCATTTAAGCCCATGGTTGCGTTAACGCAACATTGAAAATAGGATTTTTATACCGAAAAATCTATTTTTTGGTCACGACTTTTATATTATCAGATAAAAGGATAGTTGAGGTAACAAATTTATATTTTTTGAATTTAGACGGGGTTTTAATTTTGAGAAAAAAATAAATAAAAGTGTTCAATATTCGCTTAAAAAGGTTGAGGTAAATATGTATATATTTTTAACCAATGGTTATTTTTTTTCTTTATGCTGTGTTAGTATTTTTTTTAAAGATACTTCAAATTACAGTATGCTATAAAAAGTTAGTCCATTTTTTTTACTAGTTGACTTCAGAGGGCTTTTAATTGCAACGTTGCGAAAACGCAACATTGGGATAAACAATGAAACTGCAGTGGCAGAAAGCATGATTCATATTCATATTCCTGTTTGAACTTGTCATTTAGTCGTAGTGTATTGTAAACGGTGCGTTTTAGTGTTGATATCTAGTTCTTTAGAGTAAACAAATCCTTCAAATATTATCAAAATTTTAAAATGGTAAGTAAATCAACTGTGCTTATTTTCGATAATCATTTATGGTTTTAGAGCAACAATAAAGACAATTATTATTATACAAGGCCTTTGACACTAAAAAGAACTTGAAGAAATTGTAGAAAATATTAGTCTCAATAAAGAAGTGGACATTTGTTACATACCACCTGACGTCGATGATCTAACGGATGAAGAAAATATCGATGAAGATATTGTAGGCGGCCAAGAAAATTTGCCTGCAGATTTGGCGGGAACATTTGAAATTCAATTAGACTCTGAAGTTGTAGTGGAAGATAATAATGATGAAGACATTTTACCTTTACCTTATAAAATACCGAAACTAGAAGACGTTACTTGGTGTAGAACTTCAGTCGACTACGATAGAGATGCTGTGTCAAATGAGCTAGAAGACATAAACAAAATTACTACGGATCTACATGGAAAATCTGTATTTGACTTTTTTATGGAAATGTTTGATCAAAATATTATGCAGTTTATTATTTCAATGTCGATGAAATATTCAAGGGATCACAATCGTCCTCAATTTGGCTTAGAACAAGCTGACCTGGAAATTTTTTTGGGAATATTAATTTTGAGTGGATATCATACCCTTCCACAAGTAAAACTCTACTGGTCATCCGATGAAGATAAAGGTGTTCCGTTTGTAAAAAATACCATGTCTAGGAACAGATTTCTAGAAATAAAACAAAATCTTCATCTTGCCGATAATAATCAGCTAGATAAAAACGACAAATTTGCGAAAGTACGGCCTCTAGTGGATCTATTGAACAGAAACTTTTTGAAGTTTGGTATTTTCAGACATCATTTGTCAATTGATGAACAGATGGTGCCTTACTTTGGTCGTCATTCGGCAAAAATGTTTTTAAAAGGAAAACCTGTAAGATTTGGGTTTAAAATCTGGTGTCTCACTTCAAGTGACGGATATTTGTATCAGTTCATTCCATATAGCGGAAAAACAGATAACAGATGCAAAAAAACAATTTTTGGTTTAGGTGAAGAAGTTGTTATCAATCTACTGAAAGTTGTAGAAAATAGATCAGCCCATAAAGTATACTTTGATAATTTTTTTACAAGTTATAAATTGTTGGTTTATCTGAAGAATGAAGGATATTTTGCTACTGGAACTATTCGTGAGAATAGGATGCTGAAATGTCCATTAGAAACTAATAAAAGTATAGGAAAAAATCTCGTGGCACCATGGATTCCCGGTACGATCATGTAAACGAAATAAGCGTTGTGCGTTGGAATGACAATTCCGTAGTTACAGTTGCAAGCAATTGTGAGTCTGTAGAGCCCATTCAGTCTGTGAAAAGATACAATCGTAAGGAAAAAAAGATGTCTCTTTACCACAACCGAACATGATTGCCCAATATAACAAATATATGGGTGGTGTAGATTTACACGACAATGCCGTGGCAAACTACCGAATCAATATTCGAGGAAAAAAATGGTGGTGGCCTTTGTTTATTAATTTTTTGGACTGTGCTGTGGTAAATGCTTGGAAACTATACCGACTTGTACATAAAGAGAAACCCATTTCCCAGCTAGATTTCAAGTCAGAACTAGTCCGAAGTCTTTTGACTAAAAACAAACGTAGAACACAATCCACTAGAGGTCGTGGCTCTACAACATCTTTACCGTCGACGTCTAGATTTGATAACACGGGTCATATAATTGAAAGAAATAACGAAAACTGGAGAAGACGTTGCAGGGTATGCAAAAGCACTACGGTTTATAAGTGCAACAAATGTGAAATCCCCTTGCACCCACATTGTTTTAAAACTATCACAATTAATTTAGGAAATCATATAGTACCATAGTTGCGTTAACGCAACGCAAAAAAACTGCTTCTATTGTTTTTTTATTTTTTGTTTTTCTTATGTTTATTACTAATTAATTAAATATGTTTCTGTAAAAAAGTTGTACTTAATTTGATTTTTCTAGTAGTGGTCCTAAATGGGTTAAAGCTAACCATTAAACCATTGAAATAATAAAATAAATTATAGAAAGATGTTTTGTAAATTTACGACACTTCCGTTGTTGCAGGCTAAGTTATTTCGATAACATACGGTTTTCGGTTGTCGATAAAATTGCTTAATTGCCTCATATGCTTAATCCATTGCTAGTTTTTGAGATGCAGGGTGTTGAATTTGAAGGATTATATGTTTTTCAAATAATTGATTTTTTCGTCTACCCAGTTACAATCGAATAGATATAATCTGGGGTATGTAGCACGGAATCAATACGGATTATTGTGCTCTCTCTTTCTGCACTTACATCATCTCCAGTAGGTTAAGTTCTCTGTGGAATCTCAGGACTGTACTTGGGTTGAGAGCAGTTTGACGCCAATCTTGAAAAATGTCCGCCAATGCTGCAGTGTTCGGTCAGGAAGCTCGTAACAATTTTTAAATGGTGTCTACTGATTGTTAAGTAATCCCTGGGCTCTTTACCGATGAAGTCATTGAGACTTCTAGAGTTTTTGACTGTCTCATCCCTGGTGCGGTGACCTAATGTTCACTTCACGTATTATGTACATGTCAATACCATAGTAGGGCTTTTTTCCCAGAATGTCCCGGGACCCAATTTATTGTTGTCCCCAGTTTATTTAGTTTCTTTTTACAAGTTCTTACCATCCTTGGACTGATGACACAGCTGCTCAGCGCTGAGATGACAGTCTAGCTAGTGAGCATAATATTGATATATCTTCTGACTACTCCTGATCTAGGTTGAATTGCACGCATCGTTCAACTGTGTGTACTTTCGTCTAAAAGATACTGGTGTACTTGCCCATATGCTCATAGTATACTTCCGTTATTACAGACTAAGTTATTTTGATACACGGCGATAAAATTGCTTAATTTTCTCATATGCTGTGATTTTTGAGATGGAATAAAAAATGTCAATTGACGTACACTCATCCCATTGCTAGTTTTTGAGATACAGGGTGTTGAAGTTGGAAAATTATACGTTAATTAAAATTTTTTCTAAGTATGTTCATTTCCAACATAAACCAAACAATTGTTTTAAATCGTCTTTCCTGTTACGACGTGTATTTATACAAAGTATATAAAATATTGGTACAAATGTCCCTAATTGAAAACTCGTTTACTTGAAACAGAATCCTGGACCAAAAACGTAGCTATAGTATCAGAATGGTGGTTCGGAGGAAGTTCACGATTACTTTCATATTTGCAATTATTGTCCAGTTTCAACTGAGATGAGGGTTGTTTAGAACTCATCCGTCACCCTGCAGCTTGATTACAGCACCATACCTAAAAACACAATCAGACTTAGTTTATAAAATTAGGTAAATTTCATGAAAGTAAGCGGAGGTCATATGAATAGGAAAAATGAAGGTGAAAAAGCGTAAGAAACGTGGATTTGAAGGAAAAAATTAATAAGGTAGAATATGAGACACATACAGGTTCGATAATAATGGTCAAAAGAGAAAATCGAGAAAAAAAAAGTATAAAAAGTTTGGCGTTATCCAAAGGTCATTGACGCCATGGATGTAAAACATTGCCGCATAACAAAATTTACAAGAGAGCTGCAAGGTAAACAAAAATAAAGAAAAGGGCTACATGAAAATGATAATAATTATTACATTGGTAATAGTACGACGAGGCTACCAATAGAGGTCGTATCGGAAAACAGAAACGAGGCGCTAAGTTTAACGGAAAAACAACGAAAGGTTAAAGTGAACTTTGGTAAGAAGATAAATACAAGTGCAAAAGGGACGCTACCTTCTTCTCGATAAACCCAAGGGCAGAGACGCGTTAAAGTGTCGGTTTGCAAATGAAATAAAAGTGTAAAGTGAGATAGAAAATCTTCAAATAAATTTTAGTAGAGAAAAAAGGGCGCAACGTATGTGAAATACCAATTAAAACTGAGAGAAAATTTGTAATAAACAAATAAAACTTATTGAACGATATTCTATAAAATATCAACGGAATGCGAGTAATTTGCCTAATAATTTGGTTCTTTCTTTTAAAATAAATACTCATCGAACATTGAGCGTTTCGTATCAATAGTTCATACTAATTGAAATCCATTAATAGAAAAAAAATTGACAAAGTGTTGTGTCTTCAAATCTAGAACAAATAAAGAAAACGCAATGCGACAAAAATAAAATTTAAAATAGGAGTTACCTCTGACGTTACCACAAAATCAGTGTCTAGTATTAACCGTGTTGAAAATCTCCTAACGAACTGACTGCAGTGAATTAGCGGGGAACGTCGTCGAGGACAAATACGAAGACTTGGTGTAAGCTGCAGAAGATAGCTACGTAGAGGATCTCCACATATCCTCGAGTTAACCTAAAAATGTACGGTGAAGCAAAAACGATTCCGTTACGGAAGAAAAAAATAATTACCGTTCACATGACTACTGTTAGTTGAAGTAGTTGTAAGTTAGCTGTAAGATAATTGTTATAAATTGTTTAAAACGATCACGTTAAAGGTTTGCACATTACACACGCTGTATTCCTGTAGTCTAGCTGAAACCTATTCATGGTTATTTTTTTCTTTCCAAAAATACAATTTCACATAAATTTTTACCGTTTTAGTTTTTCTAAAATATTTTCTATACGCTTTAGATGTGCCACTGTAACCTACGGGTATTTATATTTTACTTTTCGAGTCTAATTTTTGTTTTTTAACTTTTGGAATTTATGCTTAATACCTACCTCCAAATTCTTTAACGATATTTAAGTTTGTATCTTTTTCATACCAAAGGTCATAGAGGATTTTTTCTTCAACTAAACTTAAACACGTTCTGTTGTGTTAATTGTTTCAGTCCATAATTTTTTCTTTAAACTTTTAGCATCTATTAACGTCCTCGAATATTCAACTAGTTTTTAATTATCCGACTTTTGATGTTCAATTCCCTTTGCTTTCAACTTTTTTCTATGACTTTGTTTTCAAATTGCAAACCATTGTCTGTTTGTATTCACTTTATCTTCTTACCAATTATGTTTTATGCACTCACAATGAATTCTCCAATTCTTCAGGTTTGTAATTCAAGAAATAAAGTTGACATATAGTCATCTTTTAGTAATAAAGAATATCTAGCTCCGGCAAAAGAGGTTTTGTTATTCTAGAATTTATATTACGTGCCAGCTAAACATTCTGGGCAAACTAGTTGCCTATCCTCCTTTAAACATCATTTTCTACAATTTTCCTTTTCTTACAGCAATTGCTCTAAAATTACCAGTTTTATAACTTGACACTATTCGAAGTCATTATTAAGCTCTTGTCTAACGCTTGATCTGCCGAAAAAAAAGTTAACTTTAATATGTGGAACATAACTACAAGACATTTAATAGTAAGGTTTTAATCTCTTCCTTGCGATACCAGGCTTCCAGTACAACAGTTCCTACTTCTTCTGTGTTTAAAACCGTTTTATCGGAATTTGTGTAAACTAATTTTTGGAACGCGGACGGACTGATAAGTGGCTCTAATGAGTCGTCAAAGTTGGTATTGTAATAACTCTAACACACCAACCAACACCGTTTACCCCCGATCACATAAAAGCATGTAATTATTTAAAGAAAACAATTGTAATAACAACCCATAACATACCAACTTTGGCGACCCATCAGGGAAATTTAGGATTGTTTATGCTCAAAAATAGCACAATTCGACACTTTACTTAGTTTACAACAAAAGTTTCAGACCAATCAGGGTTGGGGCCGGTTACATCTCTTATGCCCGATTGCACGATACGACTTAAACTTAAGCAAAAACAGCACCAATCAATGCATTTGGTTTTCTTGCATCGGGAGTTGAAATGCTATCCTTATTTTAATTTTTTCTTAACCACAAATGTTCAGTTTAAACGTCTGGGTTTCTTTGCCGTAATGGTTTGTTCGACTTTCCGTTTGATGCTGCAAATGTTAACTTTTCTTCCTCTATTAATAATTTTAATGTTAAACTTTCAACGTGGAACTGGCCCAATTTCCAGGCAAATATAAAATGCTTATAGGCATTCGGTAGCGACCTAATAATTTTCAGTTAAGTCTTCTTTTTGATCTTTTAACTTCATCCAGTTCAGATATAAACTTTGTTACACTTTCATCAGCCTTAAAATCTGTTAAAAATGTTTTTGTTGAAGTAGATGAACACTTACTTCAGATTCCTTTTCATGGATTGCCTTCAGTTCACAATTCGCTATACTTGATTTCTTGTGCTTTTGCATCATCTCTGTGCCGCTTCTTATCATCTTGATCCAGTTTCTTTCTATCGCCAGTGACGATATCGACTAAATCTTATATAGGTATTATTGATTTTTCCATTTTTGCTTTTTGTTTCCCACACATAATTGATTAACCATTGCATTTCGAATGAGCCATAGATTCCAGAAAAAGGTAAATATACTTGGCGTTCCATTTAGAAAATCAAAATTGCAATTATTTTTGACAAAACCAAAAGTAGCATGCTATAACTGACATATTAAGACAAATTAAGTCTACAGAGTTGGTACTCAATTGAAACGTTCCATAGGCGAGTTGACACAAACACATTTTATACAAATCAGAATTGTTAAATATCTTCAAAACTATCAACTTTATGTCTAGGAAATAGCTATTTTACTAAACCATGTCAGCAGATTAAATGGCATGCATAACGTCAGTTTTTGACATAAAAAAATTATTCAAAATTATCAATTTAGATTTAAGACATAGTACACGTTTTTACTCAGAATTTTACGTAGAATTCGAATATGTAAACACAAATAAGGTCTCCCATTTGAAATAATTTACTTCCGGTAAAATCGGAAGTGACATCTTTAAGAAAGTGGCTTAGATCGAACCATAATCGCCATAAAAATTTCAAATTGATATTTTTTGCCGTTCTTCAGAAACCTCTAATGAATGATGACCGTGAATCACCCAGTATGCAAAGTATGCCAAAATTCTTGTTAGGAATTTTTTTAGTGAGAATCTGCATTTTAAAAATCTGTATGTTTATGATGGGTCAAGGTCACAATGTCAACCGGTCATAACGTCAAATTCCAAAATTTCTACAATAACGTCAAATGCGTCATTGACCACATTGTCTAACCTGACTACAATGTCAAACTTTAATTTTGACCA
This sequence comes from Abscondita cerata, assembly GCA_030710515.1. Taxonomy (NCBI): domain Eukaryota; kingdom Metazoa; phylum Arthropoda; class Insecta; order Coleoptera; family Lampyridae; genus Abscondita; species Abscondita cerata. The sequence continues at coordinate 76,720 of JALBCR010001748.1, read as the reverse complement.
CAATGTCAAATGTGACTATAACGTCAAACTTTAGAGATGATTACAACGTCAAATATGATGCTAACGTCAAATTCCAAAGATGATCGAAACACTCTTAATCACACCACAATGAAGGTTTGTGAGATCAATGCTCACAAGACGATGGGGAGGTTTATACAGTAAATTACTCTGTATATCCATTAGACAGAATAAGAAGTAATAGAATACGTGGGTGTAGTTTTAACATAGGTATTATTGTTTTGAACACAGGGTGCCTCTAAATTGGATGCCCAAACTGTAATAGTGCAATGTACATAAAAAAATAACACTAACTTGTGTAATAAACGTATTCGAAAAATAATTTCTAAAGAATTGAAAGTACTTGACTAAGAAGATAAATCCGAGGCAAGGGATTTATTTTTTTAAAAAGATGGAAAAGGCTACATTGTTCACAAATTACATAATTACATTTCTGGTTTTGTTTAAATGTTTTTTTAACAACTTAGCAGACTCCCCGGATAAATTGCACTAAAAATGTACCAATGTTTGTAGATCACAATAAGCTTTCTTTTGATATTATATTCGAGCAACAAACACCTTTCTTAAATGTACAATGACACATTCTTGCCTCAGTAAGACTGGAATATTTTTAAATTCAACGAAAGATCTATTTACATTTAAACCGTTACTGCTTTAAAAAGGATAGGGTATTAGCATTTGTGTATTTAAGAAAACAGATTAAACAGGTAAAAGATTAGGTATTCTGAGAAAGTATATTTCTCTAAATCACCACAGCATCTTCTATCTATCTTTTACTCAGTTCTTACTTTTCCACAATATTTACTAACATTTCAAATAGTTGCAACATACACAATAATTGTATTTATGGCAATTAATTATATTTGTAATTATAACTAAGCAAAACAAGCGTTTCGCTCAGAACTCCGTATTGTTGCGACACTCATAACTTATAGAAAGTGTGTACTTACATAAAACATTTAGCACGAAAAATAAAATAATCGTCTTGGAATGTATAGAAAAGTTGCTGAAAAATTTTAATAGAAAAAGAGAAAAAAAAAACAATACCTTGTAAAATTCGGAAAAACCGAAAAGATAGATTAGCAATGAGCATAAGCCGTTGAAAAATAAATGTAAATATATGTATCAAACTGTTTAACAAAGTATAATCTTTCAGATCGGGTTAAGCCGTATGTACCGGTTCTTGCAGTTTTCTCTAGACCAAGTGGCGCAAACGCTCCCTTTAAACCTAAATCTAACTTACGTTAATGTTTTTTTATTTTGTAATTACTAGTTATTTGCCAAGATAATTTATAACTAAGAAAATGCCAACAGTTAATTGTTTGCATTGTTTCTTAGTTTATACTAATCATAAGTGTCAATGCTTTTACACGAGATGTCGTAAGACACACATTTTGCTTATAATTTATAACATTCATGAATTACACTCAAAATTTCTAATGTTGAAGTTGGCTATAATATGTGTCGAAAGTAGTCACGAAAAAAAATATAATAATAACTGTTGAATTGACATAATGTTTAGTTTAATTTCAATATTAATATGCCAATACATTATACAGTAATTCTTCTCAAATATTCATTAATTGGTTGTTGAACATTTATTTATAAATACCACAATTTTCCGTTTTTCTCTACAAATGAAAATTTTGGAATCCATTCTTTAAAACGTTGGTTTTTAGAACATCAGAAGTTTGTTAATTTTATCTAATTATTCACTTCATTTATTTAGATTTCTTTCATATTTTCACAGATCATAATTGTTATTAATTTTTACCTCTAAGACACTTAGTGTTTTTAACAGGTTTGGATAGCACCTAAAAATAACCCAAGTTTGTGTAAAATTGGTTTGGATAAAGTTCCCAAGTAAAGTCTGTCCGGAAACGAAGCGAAGTAATAAATTAAAATAGTTCATTTATTTTATTGAAAATAATTTTAAACATATTGTAATTATAAAACACATCGTTTGTTAGAAACCATTTTATAGAGTTTGAATATTTAAGGTATAATAAAATATAGCAAGAACAAACTAAATTTATAGGAAAAAATAAATATATAATTTTAAAATACAGTTATTCTGAAAATTCATCTGTTTCTTCGGAAGAAGTAACGGTACTGCACCCTTTACCTGCGCCCATATTAATTCTATGGGGTTAGTTCAGAATGGTATGGCGGTAAGCGTAGAACAAAAATATCACGTTTTGCTGCCATTTCGTCAACTGCATATCTTTTAAACTTTGTCCTAACACCTTGTACTAAACTTAGTAGTTCCCTTTTTACCATATCATTTTCGAAAGCAATATTTTTTGAGGAAAGCCATTCCATTATAACGTGTTTTTTCCAGGAAGTTGTAGGTATACGTTCGATTTGTCTGGAATGATAGCTGGCATTGTCCATAATAATTACGAAACCCTTTGGTATTAAATCAAATTTTCAAAATATTCCTCAAAAACATCCCCATTCATATCCTCGTGGTAATCACCGGTATTTTTCGATTCAAATAGCAGTAAACCTCCCTCTACAAAGCCTTCGTCACTTCCTATATGCGTAATAATTAAGCGTCGCCCTTTTCCTGAAGGAGGTCTTAAACCTGTAGATAATCCTTCTAAAAAAGTCTGTCGTCCATTAGTTACATTTTTGTCTTGCTACATGTTTTCCACAGTATAACCTTCATTTACCCACGTTTCAACTAAACAATAAATTTTCTTGCCTTCAGAACGTAATTTAGAGATATTTCGTAGGTAATTTCTTCTTCAACATACAATTTCTTCCTTATCAATGCCATTTCAATAAAAATCAATACTGCAGCGTAAGTACACCTTATGGTTTAGGTACCGATATGATATGACAATAATCATTAGTTAGACTATCGTTATAATTACATACCATATTTCTCCCTAATTATATCAATAAGAACACATTGAAATCTATTCAAGTGTCATTCCAAATACAGTACATACTTTCTAGTTCAATTATTAGTAATTAATTAGTTAAAATTCCTAAAAATGTGATCAATAATGATATTAGCAATTTCTGATAAACAAGGTGATCCACTAGTGGTGCCCAAAAATAAACTCACGTATTATTTGAATAAAAATTTTTAAATTGGGTTTTTCATATAAAGTTTTTATCAGAAAGCTTCGTTAATAAGTTACAGGGTGGTAGACTTAAACAAAAATTAAATTTTTTAGAATAGCTCAAAAACTGGTGACTGTAATAAACCGAAATGTTTAGACAAACCCATGTGTCAAATTTCAGTTTATTACAGTCAGTAGTTTATACCATTTCATGGAAGTAGGTAGAGGTCAATTTGAACATTTGATAAGATGAAATGTCTCAAAATAATTAATTAATGATAAAAGCTTACACATTTTCTACATTTTTAACCCCTTTTCGAAAAAGTATCAATACATCGGTACGCCATTGAAATCTGTTTAACCTGTTGATTTATTACTTCGCTTCGTTTCTGGATAGACTTTAGTAATTTATCCGGGAGAATCCACTTAAAGAATTTGATTCGAGTTTCGCACTTCGTTTGAGTCAATTTTCTGATTCAGTTTTAATTTTTTTCTTATTTATTCGTACATTATTTAATACAACCCCAAATTTTAAAGCGGTGTTTACTTAATTCAAAATTTCCCTTGAACCCATTTTCATTTTATTATTTACGTTGCTTACAATTTTTATAGTTCACTTACTAAATATAGGTACTAATTAAACCATTAGATTTCATGGTCCCTAAAAAGTGGAACTTGTATATCTGATGAATAATTGAAAGGAATTATATCCAAAATTGTAGACTATTCTAGCTGTGAGTTCTTTGATGTCACGTTGAAATCTATGCCCATAAAAATATTAATTTTTGCGCCGCTGCCAGTGATAATTGCAAACTCTGGAATAACGTGTTTTGCTTTATTGTAGTTCATCAGTGTACGATAACGTGAGATTCGTGAAGTGTTCCTAAAAACCCTAGCATTAAATTTTAATACAATCAAAGTTTGTCTTGTACTTCTTACTCACGCTGGCAAATATGCTGTTTTCAAGACTTGTGTTATCCATAACTATTAGTTTGAAAGAAAAATGATCACAACAGACAGAGTTGTATTTTGTCTCAATGTTCCTTCGTAAAAATAGGGACCGATCAACAGAAGTTTAAATAAACCGAACCAAACATTGATGCCCCTTACTCTCAGGAAATTGGTTACTCGCATTCATTTTGGATTTGTTTGTGCCCAATAATAACAAATATGGCAATTAACAAAACCATTGTGTAAAATATGTAAATTACTGAGGGCTCTTTGTCTCACCTAAAATCCGTGAATTCTCACAAAGCGTTTCACTCTAACAGCAGACACGATAGCAGGAGATTTGCAAATAAAATCACAATTACTCATCTGATAAACAAAGAACAAGTTTTGTACTTACCGGGGGACTCCACCTCCTGTCTTTGTCATCATTCGATTAACTAGGTCCATTTAATTATTACATACAGTAATTATATAAATTAATATACTCTTCTAGCTAGAGTCACCTGAAATAAGTGGAGGCTACCCCGGACGCTCAACCTAGTTGGCATCCCAATGACCAAGATCAGGTAGCCCGCAACACCCTCTTTTGCGAGTAACCCCACTTGAAGGAACCACGACATTGTGTCGGGCAACTGTGCACCGGGGGTGAATGGTTAAACGATATTTAAATACACCAAACAACCTCTTTGTTACCGGCTCACTACTTACTTACGACTCCACTATCGGTCTACTCAAATTTTAACATTTTCCAAATTATAATTAAATATAATCTCATATTTCTCATTATTAAAATAAATCTCATTCCATCTGGCAATTACTCTGACAAAACCTCGAACTCTATATTTTTATATCTCATTAAATTTTTCTACAGGAAGGCATTTCTTATAAACCAGATGTAAATAAAATAAGAACAATAACATATACCAAATAATTATACAGGGTTATTCACGGTATACGACACAGAATATTACAGCCAAACTATTTAATAAAATTGGGAAAATATATCTGGGATTGATAGAGACATATATGAAGAATATTTAAAAATTACTTTCGAAATATACAGGTGTCCCAAAATACACAGAACGTATCAAAGTTGTGTTTTTTCTTATGGAATACCCTGTATATTAATACATTTTCAGTTTCTACGTTCAAAATAAGAATGGATTTTATAGAGGTTTGCCTTACTTAAACCTAAAAGTTTTGAAATATTTTGTATTTTATGAAAAAGTCGTCACAATTTTACCGATTCATAATCTCAGCAACTAATACCTTTTTCCAAACTAAATTTGCACTGGAGTCTATGAGTTGATCAGATTTTATATAGAATTTGTGAAAAATCCACCGTCATGTACAGGATGTGTACAAAATAAGATTAATTAATGACATGTTTTGAACCGCAATAACTTGCTTATTTTTAATGGAACACCCTGTATTTTATATCAACAGCAAAATAAAATGTAATTACCTATCAAACAAAACTATAGTGTCCTATAGCTAAATGTTCAGGTTGTCATGAAAAATGCAAATTTTCATAATAAAGACTAATTTGTAACAATTTTAATATTTATCAAGTAAGGTATAAAACTTTGAAAGGTGAATATTATGTATTTGTAAGAAGCTCGTTGATTGACGAGAAAATTTTAATGCATGAATTTAATAATGCTAGACTCCGCGTGCATGTAGGTTGATCCCATTATTCTCTGAATAATGTTAAACATATGGCGGACGAAGACCCCTTGGCCCTGCTCCTGTATGAACATTTCCCGTTGGTTTGAAGGCAAGACCCATCGGCATGCCGAATTTCAAGTCTCTACGACGTCTGGAAGTACCCGTTTAATTTCGGAGACAGACATGAATTAATTTTACCAGTATGTTTTACAATATTGTAGACAGCTTAGGAATTGATCCGTGGAGCAGATAATTTGTTAAAAGAGATATTATTGTGAAGTAAATTTGTACGTTTATTAAAGTCTTGTAAACTCTATACATATTTATTTCTCTCAAAATTTAATACAGTTGATGAAATGTACTCAATGTAAATCTTCTTCTTTAAGAAAGAAATTAATAAACAGAAAACATAGTAAAATTTAACTTTAACAATTGTTATGAAATTCACTTTCATTCCTCCATAGTATTTTTTCTAAGAAAGGGGGTCAATCAGCAGTTTGTACAGGAATTCGGTAGTGTAATCTTTCAGGATCTGCAAGGACTAAACTTCGTTTTTTTTAAGGAATCGTATTGAGCATGTCGATTTACCTGAAAATGAGCCAAAATATTTATTACATTGTCATATATCTGTCTCTGTCTTTCGGCAAGGAACTTAATTTTACTACTTCCAAAAGAACCAGTATTTGGCTTTCGTTCCTCATATAGATAAAAGTATGTTTTCTAGTAGGAAAACGATTTCTGTACAAATCTTGAACAAGAGTTTTATTTTGTTCCCATTTCCATGAATAAGCAGCTGTCAACTTATTCATCGTAAGTAACAAGTGAAGGCATAGTTATTGTTATTATTACTTTAATTTTTCTTTCTCTGCGGTATTCCAGCTAAGGTGAGAAAACAATTCAGTTTCTTCGACCTAGCCTAAATTTTTTGAGTTATGTGGCATTTATACATTTTATTTAGTTTAATAAACTTTTTAATTGTTGTTTAAAATAATATGAGGTACATTGAGAGATTATATGGTTTGAATAAGCATGGCTCGTTGGCCAACTATTGCAATTTTGATTTTCTTATGGTTTCCAAGTTCCTAGCAAAATTACAGCGAACAAATTCTTTCGCTGAGATAACTAAGGGATTTGTATGTATTTTGCGGAGCTTCCATTGATTTTTCAGGTCGTATTATATTTAGTTGTCTTTCCCGCTGTTCCGATGTTATGCAGTAGCGGTACTGCTATGCTTCTATTCTATAACCTTCAGTTATTTTTCTATGATGTAGGTTATCAATTGGATATAATGTAATGTCGTGTATGATCCACAGTGTAGAGTGCTCTAAGAGTATTCTACAATATGTCTACTAAACATGTCGAATAAATGTCCTATGCTATATTTGAGAATTAGAAACTTTAGATATTAGTAGACATTTACTTAGAGTCGTACACGACATTAACAAGTGGCATTTGAGAATAGGATCCCTGTCTTTTCGGTTAATTAAAAAAATATCCGATCTGTTGTAATCTACAGTGCGATCTATTGCTATTGGTCTATCTCAGTACAAAATTACATCCTGGGATTCCATCACTCAAGCTAACAAGTACTTATAGTATGTCGGAAGTGTTTCTAATCTTAGATTGTATTTTATAGTTATTTCTTGGTAAATAATCTTTGTTGGTTGTACCTTTATAAGTAAGCATTCGGAACGAGAATTGGGCATTGGTGTTCAATCGTTTCACCGGTAACCTCTCACTTTCTACACTTATCCACTATGTCCAGTCGTAAGATTTGTTTCTTATAGTTTCTAGTTCGTATCACTTTATCTTGAATTGTCATCGCAAAGCCTTTTGTCTACGAATAAAATATTCTATCTTTAATCAATGTCTTTCATGGTTTAACGTCTGTGTAACGGCTCTTGATACCAAATCTGCCTACGTTCATGTTAGGATACTGTTCTTGGTTCCTGATTTTGTTGATATAAGTTAAGGGGTGTGTATTTCTTGTCTTCCGTCACGACTTTAAAAGAGAGTTGTTGGATGAAAGGAATTTTTCTCTAATGTTGTTTTCCTGTTAAAGACATAGGTTCTTAATATTTATTAATCACTTACCTCTTTCTTTTCGCGGTAAGTACAGTCTACTGATGGAAGAGTTAGGGCAAAAAAATCAGAATTTGGTGAAAATCCTTCTTGTGATTTTGTCGAGATTCTCCAGATCAGTGTTTGACCATTTTACTATTCCGAACAAGTATTTTAGGGCTGATATGGCCCACAAACTGATTGCTCTAATAGGGTTTCTACCATTATACTTAGTGTTTATAAGTTTTGTTAGCTGCTTTTTGAGTTTGGTTTTCAATTATTGTTTAAGCGTAGAATGTTCCATATGTTGGTTTTGAGAAGCACCAAGAACATTTGTTATTTCGATAACTCACAAAAAATCGTCTGTGCTCTGTTTTCTCTTTCCGTAGAACCATATGGCAACGAAATCAATTGTCGAGTTGTCTTTGGAGACTATCGAAATGCTCTATTTACGTGATTTTTAGTATTGTTTACAAATACCAATATGCTTGAGCTCAAGTCCTGGACATCATCTATGCTCAATTTAACCAGTTTGTCGGATCTTGAAACTCCAGCAATTCCCATAATTGTTGCTACTTAAAATAGTTCATTTCTTTATTTTTTAATTGAAGTCAGTTTTCTCGCTATGCATTTCATCTACTTCTTTCATCAGACACCAATCACAAAATTCCGTGAAGCACTTTTGGAAAAATCTTCCTGGATTTTTCTGGCAATAAATCCACTACTATTTCTGCAGCAGCTTCTTCAATAGTTTTATCACACATTTTTGTGATACTAATTAAAGGAACTTGGGAAAACAGCGTAGGAAATACGAGCATAATTTTTCGACATTCAAAAAGGACCAATATGGGTACTCTTATTTATTAATCGTCAATTGTAACAAGTATATTTTATTTCCGAATTTTGTGTTGGTAAATTGGGAATGTGAATGTCGAATGTTGACAATAACAATTTTTCGAGATTTTCTTCAATTAAAGACGTAAGGTCGTGCAAAAAATAGTATATACACCTCGAAAGTCAGTACTTTTTTCCCGCAGTGCTTTGCACTTCGGGAAAAAATCATTCACGTTATTCTCTTGGTGTACAATCTACTATTAAATAATGATTAATCTAGGACATTAATTTTAATTTCTGCTACTTTATTTCTTAAAGCAATACATCACATGTTCTCTATAGACTATATAAGCGGGCAGATCCATTACTTTTTGACGTGTGTGCATGTAAATCGGCGATTTGGTTTTTGATTTTTTATATGATAGTGAATCCTAAGAAATAGGGTTCCCCAAAGTTTTAATCCAATCCAAGTAGATTTGTGTTTAGAAAAATATTTTAAAATTCAAAAATTGGCAATTTTTTAAGAATTTTTAAAAATTTATTTATTTTAGTTTGAGTTGTTTGATCTTCCAAAATGTATTAATTGTGTTGGGTGCCAGATGGTACACGTCTGAATTCTTTTTAAATAAACCTGTCAGTTCATTGGTTTACGGCAACGTTTCGCAACCCAGTGCAGTTGCTTCCTTGGGCCTAAGCCAATAATTAAGACGAGTTTCGTAGAAATTGTAATAAATCATCAACATGTACACAAAAAATTAAATAATTGACATACAAACGCGGACACTTCCATCATGCAAACAATTCAATATAAAGTTGAATATGGAATTGTTTGCATGTTTCGAAGTGTCCGTGTCGACTACCTTCCTTGGCAAAAATGATTTGATCACAAAATTTGACGTATTCATAGTATTTATATTTATATAAGGTGTTTCGGTCACATTTCGAATTTGACATTAAGGTCACGTTTGACGTAATGATCAATGCTGTTAGTCGACGCAATCGACTTGCTTATTTTTGAATTGAGCACCGTTTGACGTTGTGGTCAAATTTGACGTTATGGTCAAAATTAAAATTTTACGTTATAGCCACATTTGACGTTGTCGTCAAAATTAAAAGTCATTGTGGTCAGGTTAGAGGTTGTGGTTTCACGTTATGGTCAAGTAGACGTTGTTACCAGTTGAGATTGTGGCCTAGACCCTTTATTTCACAATATAGAATATTATACAAGCGTTTTGCGCAGATCTCCACATCTCCATAACTTTTATTTGAAGAAAAAAATGTGTAAAATAACTATTTTTGTAAATATTTCAAGAATTCAAAAATCTAATATAGATTAACGGCTTTTTGGCTTGACATATTATGCCCAAAATCTAAATTACATCTGCGTTATTATAAGTGAGACCCATATGCAAAGTTTCATAAAAATTTAACCGGTGGTTTTCAGGATATGTTGTATGCATACGGACGAACGGCCGTTGGGCTGCTGGCCATCAGGCAAAAAGTTCCAAAATCGATTCAATTTAAAACTGTAGGATTTATACGAATAAATAGCAATAAGCTATAAGTGAAAGTAACTTCTTTCGAAAAAGAATTCAAACTAGTACAATTGAATTTATGAAAAAATAATTTTGTAAAATACTAAAGAACGATTAGTATACATATTTTATTAATATCACTATTTTATAATGTGATTTTTTTTAAATACTGTAACTTGTATGCTGGCTCAACTAATTTTAAGGGGTATATCTTGAAGTGTAATTATAAAAGATTAAAAATTTTATATTTTTCTTAGAAGTTTCAATAAACTAAACAAACAAATTTAAAAAAAAAAACGTTATTTCAAAATTTGATAAAATTGCAGCACATTGAAAATAGGTTAAATTTTATACAATTAAACTAACTAGTTACAATCTTCTCCTGAAGGATGCGTACAATCTAAACTTTTGTATAATTTCTTTTTTTAAATAGAAACATTAACTTTTTTAAATAAAACGCGGCTAAGTTGAGATCAATCCGTTAAATACACTCCGAGAAATAAATTTTTAAATATTGTTACAATTTCGCTAATTTTTTAATTTCAAAAAATTATCGTAAAGCCAAATTTACTTGGATTGGCGTGAAACTTTGGGGAACCCTATTTCTTATGACATACTTTCATAAAAAAAAACCAGGTTAGGTGCACACACTTTCGTAGAAAGTAATAGTATATTTTATGGAGTCTAAGGTTTGATGTTCCCCGACATAAAACATTTTTAACCCGTTCATAATCACATCTACCTAGTATAATGTCTACAGACAACTTTTCAGTTGTACAAATAGAATTAGAATGATTTTTCGTTTTATTTTTAGTGTCTGAAGTAAAATTACATTTGTACTACGTTTGCGATTGTTGTAATTGAATTTCATACTTTCTTGCCATCTAGGGCAGAACCATTTTAATTTTAATTGATTAATATTTTCTACTACTCCAATTTTCAGGTGCATACCTACATAAATAACTGTATTGAAAAATGTGTATTTTGTGTAAAAAATTAAAAATAATTGTTTGTTAATTCTTTTGGTAGGTATTTACGGTGTATCCTATTTTAATAGTCTGCATAGTGCATGTCATAAAGTTTTTGTTCATATTTCAATGCCACCATTAAATAAAAGGTATTCAACTCAGTTGCATTGAAATTCAGCCCCTAGGTTATCCTTTTCTAAGACTTAAGGAGTAGGTAGGTAGTACGTGAACGTTTGGGTGACAACAAATTCCCTTTTTTTTTTAGTATTTATAAATGTAAATTGATTTATAAGTATTGATTAAATTGACCGATATAAAGGCTAGTATTTTGAAGATAATGCGAGAGAGGCGTATAAATACGGGGGTTCCACGCTTGACTACCCTATATGGTGACTCATGCCCCTTACACTTCCCTATTTGTCCCTTTACTTGGTTTAATGACTCTTTTGTCTAACTTCTTTAGATTCAACCCTCGATCTTTTTAAATATTTTTAATTTTCTTACAGTTGCTCTCAAGTCTGGCAAATGATTTGGATCATATGCTCAGTGAACTGTGTACGACGCCGCCTCCACCGTACGATCGCCTATCGGACAATGAACTTCATAACAGGTAATGTTACATTTTCCTTGACTGTACTTTAATATATATTATTTGTCGTAAAACGAGCGATAACAACACTTTAGTCGTTCTCACATAATATACGACTTTCATTAAACAATTTTGTGGTTACAACAGTTATGTATCGTAATCAATTTTCAGCTGTAAATTCTAGGTTGATTTTTCTTTTCAATATTAAGCTAGCGATATCCTCGGTAAATTTTTTATGTGCACACCTCAGTGTTATTACACGCGGTTCACGTTTGATACATCCATGTATCAATTTGTCGAATAAAGCTTAGCGGCTTGTAGAAAACACGTAGGGTCGATCAAAGTCGCAAATTCTAATACAGTTTTGAAATGTTGGGGTTGGGTTTACTCTTCCTGATCGGGAAATAAATGCACTAAGGGGTATAATCCTATTCCCGAGGGGCTTTATTCTGATCAAAAGTCATTTCGATTTTTCGCTAGGCAGGTAGTAGCTACCATGAAAATTTGATGAAAGTGTTCTTCGTCGGGTTTGACATTTTATTTTATTGTCCGTAAATTAATGTAATAAAAATTTTAGAGAGGGGTAGACGAGTGGTATCGACTCATTTCAAATTTAATTTATTGAGTAATAAATCACATTTAGTAATTTATATGATTCAATTTTGTTCCCCGCGTTATGGGCATCATCGTTTTCTATAAGGAAATAAATACAGATATTATAAATTATCGTTCCGAATTCTTTATACGAAGAAGACACTAGTAAATTGATGCTTTAATATATGACAATCTTGAAAGAACGATATGATTATTGTAGAAATTCCTTAAAATAAAAAAATATCTGTCAGGACGTTTTGTGAACGATTGATTAATTTTATTTGCTAGAATTGCGAAAACATCATCTTGAGAAATAAATTTCCAGTATTTCTTGAAACTCGCACAAGTCTTAACTTTACATTGATAATCACGATCGAGATATTTGCAATTATTTTTCTATTTCCGTTAAAATTTAGAAATGAGCGTGTAGATGTGGAATTTGACGGCGCATCGCTCTTGGAACCAGTTACCAGTTGTTTTTAATGTATTTTTAGCGTTAGTTAAAATTTAAATTTCCGAAGTACCATTTTAAAAATTACCGCGTGTAATCATGGTATATGCAGTGTGGTCCGGATTTCAATGAAATGTGTGGGGGGAGGGGAGAGACCATGTTGCACCTAATAGATACAACGTTGGTTAAGTGAAAAAGGAAGTGTATTTTGAAGACGGGTAAAATGACAAAAAAAATTAAAAATTTTCCGATTGGTTTCGGAAATACAGAAAAAAACCTTATTTATCAAAAATCTGTTTTACTTGGTAGCGTTTTGAAAAATGGTTTCTTATTGTTTTTTATCTTTGTTATACTCTTTCGTTCTTAGACATAAAATAGGACGTTTCGTCTTTTCAGGGTTATTATCAACTTTAATTTTTAAATAGGATTACCTTTTTATTCATAATTTTATATTATGTTGGTATTGGAAATTCGATATGTCACATTTGACCAATTTTTCCATGTTACGTCTCATTTAATAAAAAAACTAATCAATCTTAATTGAATCAAATTTGCTTTGAATGTCACTTGTTGATACTTTATTTCATATTTTGCTTTTTCGCCTTTTTTGAAGTACAATGAGTGAGAGATAATAAAAATTACAACTGTATAAAATTAATTGGTAATACTACTTATAGATTCTAAATAACAGTTCAGTTATTATAACTAAATTCTTGTACGTGATACTGCAAGCCTTTTAAGCTTACACTTACCAAGGTATTTCCGAGTAGAAGGCAGGAGTGGTTGGCTCAAAGTTATAAATGTAGGTAAAATTAAATTTTTCTAAAATACATACTAATCATATTACACATAATAAATAAATATGAGAAAAAGAAACAATAACAAATCTTACTGAACTAGAAAACCGAAATTTACCCTTTATTATTTTTTTTGTGGGTTTATGTATAAGATAACTATTAGAAATGGTGGAATGAGTATTATTATTATTATAGATTTTTTTAATTTTGACTTTGCTTCGCTTGTTATAGCGGCACATCAATTTACATTTTGGATCTGGTAGGGAATTAAATAATTGGATCCACGGCCGTGGTCCTAAAACCTTTTTCCTTTAGTTTCCGTCTCCCCCTTGTTCCAATATCATTATGTATAATTTCAAATTTAGAAAAAAAATTCTGGAGGTGCAGTAGATTGTTGTATTTGATCAGAGTATGCAGTGGCATAATCCATGACTTTTTATATAGTCTATTCGTCTGTATAGTCTATTTGACTTGTGCATGATTCTTAGAATAATATTATGAGCTCGAACCAAGGAATTGAAAGCAGAAGTGATATGAATGTTCCATTTTAATTTATTATCAACTTAAACGCAAAGGTATTTAATACAGTTAGTGCGCTCGATCAGCCTACAGTTACAGGGTTTCGCTGAGCCCATTTCATTACATCTTGGAACATGGATTGCCAGCTGTGGTATATTTCCATTATTAAAAATAAAAGTTATATATCTGAATTTTTAATTAAAATTATTATTAATAAACCAGTTATTTATTTTATAAAGTCAATGCTCTGCAAATTTATGAGTGCCTTCCCAAGTGTCTGCGTAAAAAACAGTGGCGGCTCGTGGTCAATCATACTGGGAGGTCAAAATTAATTTAAAAATAGGCATACTTAAAAAAATATAAATTACTCAAATGCACCGCAAAATTTTATACAATCTACAATTTTGTTCAAAATATAGCGATTTTTCGAAACATTTTCATTAAAATCTCTAAGGGATTTTAGATTTTCTATAAGGATTGTCTAGCTGTGTACGAATATCAACATTTCCTACGGTTTGCAAAATTCACCGAGCATTTCATGTGTTCTGCAGACGAAGCATGTTTTTTTTATTTTCTCTTTTAATTGTTTTAAATCTCTTACACCGGATTTGACCCATAGCGAGTCTGACGAGTCTTTAGAAAATAATAAACAAACAAAACAGTAAAATACGTTTGATACTTCACAATCACATATCCAGTCAGCTAAATCGTATATTACCTTGCGAAAGTTTCGATGAACATCTTTATTTTTGTCTTTGCTAGTTTGTCGTAACCTTAGTTCTGGCAAAGGACGACCATTTGCCTAAAACTGAAATAATTTTGTAAAATTAAGTTCGTTAGCATTTTTTAGTTGTTTAATTTTCTGCACTACCGACATTTTCTATAACAGCGCATACACACGCGAACCAAAAATAGTATTTTTACAAAACAACACAACAACAGTAAAAAATATCAATATAAATTCTTAAATTGATTAAAAACATGCGAAAATCGAATCAAAAATCAAGCGTAGGTGTACACCCTATTCGAAGTCAACGTAAACTGCGGAACCCGGCTAATGACCGAAAGTTGATTATTGCTTCGGACGTTCGCGTTTATCTGGGCGCTGGACGTTTTTCGAGTTTTTCCGGGTAGGTCTAATTCAATGAGGACAATTCGCACCGCCAGCCCAAGGTTGAAGAGGATGAATTACGAACGACGGCCGATAAATTTTAAGTTATTATACCTGCGACTTTTGCGAGTAAATTACCTATTTTAATAAAACACGTAATAATTAATATTTTTATATATTGTCAACATTTTTGGGAGGTCATTGACCAATTGACCATATGGGCAAGCCGCCACTGGTAAAAATGATACATGTGTCATCCGCAAATGAAAACAAACCACACTGGTCTGCTGTATATGCAAGAAAAGGGACAGGGCCCATGACCGTAGCTTGAGAAACGGAAACGAGAAGAGGTAGAAGAACTAATTGTGTCAGCATTTTTAGTTTTTTGTTCCTTCTCAGACAGATAATCAGCCAGAAGTCGTAGCGCACTACCTCCAATTCCCATCCTCCTCAAAGCGGTCACCAGTCCTGTATGTGGGACAGAGTCAAATGCCTTAGAGATGTCCAGGAACACCGCCAAAGTTTTCCGACTAATGTCCAAAGCGCACAGAATTTTATCAGAAACTGCTGTTACTGCATTCTGTGTACTGATTTTTGATCTAAAGCTAAACTGATTAGAAGAAATTAAGTTATGAGAATAAAAAAATGAGATCAACTGGTTTTAAAGTTATTTTCTATTATTTTGGCTATATTCGATATCATTGATATAGGTCTATAGTTAGAAATTAATTTCTTGTCTCTTTTTCATACAGTGTGTAATTTTGATTTTTGTTTTTTTTTAAAATTAATGTCACTATAATGTTAAATTTTTGGTTTAAACATAGTGGTTATTCAGGTTATTAATAATTATTTTAAAAGTGTTACTTATTCAAAAATAAAACAAAAATAAAATTCTTCTCTCTAATACTGTAATGCTGTAATACACATTGACCCTAAAAATTTGTAGAAAAATTGATGATGAATGCGGAGTAGGGCCTACGACTGTGAAAATGATACTAAAAACATAAATATCATGAAATTACATGAAATGTTCGTAGAAAATCACTAAACAATCCTTTAATACATAAAACAATTTTATGATCGAGGAGACTTTCGCAAACAGTGAATCCCAACTTTTGTGCACAACCAATCCACATTTGACAAAACAAGTTATCCCACAAGTTCGGTTTCGCAAAACTTATGGAATGCAACAATAAACTATAAAATAATTGGGCCGGTATTTTTGACAAAAATTTAAATCAGGAAAGGAATTTCAATTTTCTGAATGATGTTGATGATGGAACCTCGAAAAGAGTTGCAATAAATTGTGGCAGATTGATAGACCTAAATTTGTTATTTCGTCTAAATTGGATTGCTACAAATGACCCATAACACTTTTTTCTCATTTAACCTACTTTGTATCTATTACGGTTAACAAGATACCCATACTTTTAATTGAAATCCGGACCACTCTGTATTAAAGTAAAAGTTAATTAATTTGAATTGTAAAAATACTTGCCCTATCTATTATTTCTGGGCGTTATTATTTTGAGACACCCTGTGTACCAATACAATACGTTGCAGGACAATGACTGATATACAGGGTGTCCTGTAATAAATGCCCAAGATTTTACCAGGTTATACTGTAGACAAACAATTTTTATTATATAATGGATAGTCGCATCTTGCTTGGTTGTCCGTCTATCTGTCTGTAAGAGAGGTTGGGGCATAGTGGACTACTTAAGAAACAATTATCTACAGGGTCCAACTATTATAGGAACTAATGTATAGGAAATTCTACCAACGTAAATAGTTCAAGTAGACATTGGGCTATTCATAGTTATTTTTATTATTTCATAGTAAATGATTTAACACAAATAAAAAATGAAATTTAATGGGTTGTATTGATTTCGGATTGAAAATAATGCGGGGCAATGTGGACTATGGCAGGGCAATGGAGTAGGGCAATGTGGACTACGGCAGGGGCAATGTGTGTGGACTATGGCAGGGACAAAGTGAACCACTGAAGTACTAAAACTATTTTAATGATTACACAAGAACAGAATAATTTTAAAAACAAATCTCGCAATTAAATGCTTCGGCATCGTCTGGCTCTATGCCTGCACATTGTTCATGCGCCCATCTCAAACACATGGAACACTGTACCCATCCTTCATTTGCAACTGAGGTTGAATACCATTCGGTGCAATAGAAACATTGAGTATCCTTATCATCATCAGAGCTGCTGTCGTCGACTTTTCTTTTGGTTTAATCATTTTACTTTTTATATTTATTTTTAGTTAAAACCGTCTTTTCCTTTGTCGGATGATCATCATTAGACAATACCTTTCGTTTCGCCTGCTTCTTTTTTTTCTACTTCTTCTTTCTGCTTTGCTCTTCTGCAATTCCAATTTATATGGGCTGGAAGTTATTACTACAGTTTTCCCCTTTTTAGGATTTTTTTTCTTTATTCTCTGCTTCTGAGATTTTGGAATGGGACGTATATCTCTTGGACTCAATGTAGTAAAATGAGAATTATCAAGCAAAGCTCTTGATGAACTATGTTGTGGCGAAAAAGCTTTTGATGAACCAGGTTGTGGCGAAAAAGCTCGTGATGGACCAGGCTGTGGTGAAAAACTTCTTGATGGACCAGGTTGTGGCGAAATAGCTCTTGACGGATCAGGTGCTCGTGATAAAACCTCCGGTCTTACTTTATTATAAAATTGTGGTATGGATCTCTATTAAGAGATGAACATACTGAGAGAGCATCACAAGATTTCTTCATTTGATGCTATGATATCAGTTATAACAGATGAAGCACTTTCAGGTACCTTTGTTATGATAACCGATTGTTCCTGCAAATGGACAAAATCCTGTTCAGTAGTAGAGGAAGGGGCAAAGTCTATGTCGCTAAAAACATCTGGATCGTACGGGACAATGCCACATTTCTTAAAAGCGTTTATTGAAGTAAGCGGTGCTGCTGCTTTTAAGTAAGCTTCGCGAAATATGGCGGATATCATGAATACAGTGACAACCCTACCTGGATGGTTATTAAACCATTTTTCTAAGGCACAATCATAGTATCTTTCTAGCGGAGCCATAAAACCAACATCGATAGGTTGCATTCTGTGTGTGCAATGGGGCGGAAGACAGAGCATGTGCACATTATTTGCTCTAACAATCTCTACAGCTGCAAGATTTTCGTATGGCTTGAATGTCCATCCAGAGTTAGCATCACAGGATGAATAAAATGTGCAATCCATTTCGTAAATGTTCTACATTCATCCATCCAGAATCAGTGCAGGCAAAAATTGTATCTGGTGGTGCCCCATCCATTAATTCGTTTTTCATTCTTTTTGGGCGAATACTATCATCCGTGGGACATAGGTCCCAGCTGACGGCATGCAAATTACAGCAGTTGTAGTGCTGCTACGATCAGCCGAGGTTATACGACCCACTTCTTTCTTCCTTTCTGTGCCAGAATTTTGTTATTACTTTTGGGCACAGTCCCAATCCGGTTTCGTCACAATTGAAAACACGTGTGTCTTGAATATTTTTTAACTGTTTTAGATCTTTATACATATCAAAAAATTGGTTAACATTTTGCCGATTGAAAGCCTGAGCCCTTGCAGCAGACGTTGATTCAGGCTTCTTTAAACTAATTTTTGATGACGTTTTCGAAATCCGTAAGCCCAATCTTCACCTGCTAATTTAGTTGATTTATTAAATGGATGAACTATTCCATTCCTTTCAGCCAATTGAAACGCCAAATATCGTAAATCTAATAAAGTGATGCCATAAAATCGAGTCTCCATATCTAGAATATAAGCCTCTAGTTCGTCTTCCTTCTCTTTATTGAACACTTGTATAAATGAGCCCAGCCTTTTGCATTCATTTTTAATCTCTTTAATTTTCCTTGACAACGCCGAATTAAAGTGGTTTTAGGAACGTTAAAGCTTTGCTAGCCTTAAGGAAACCCATTTTGCCTGACTTTACAGCCTGAATGGCTTTATCCAGAAATACTGGACCATGATTGTTGCACTGTGGTTCTCTGATAAGTTCTCACCATGTCAAATCTGAAAAGACAAAAAGGCCTAGAAGTAAACACAGGAATACAGCATCGGGGCAAAGTGGACCACCGATGTTCCACATTGCCCCGGTTGGACTTTTGTCAAGAATATGAATATGAAATTTTTTTTATATTCAGACTAGAATTTCAAGGGTATTTATCGATTGTGCTTAAGTTGTTCTACGTTTATATATAAAAATATTGACATAAACCTACAAAATAATGAATATAAGTTGGATTAAATTTAACCCTTACCTTGTATCAGATGCGTGAAAACACAAACAATTGCGAACAGCTCGACTATAACAAAGCGCACATTCACTTTAACTGAATCTATCGACGTGTCGGGCGTACTGATCACTCTCGGCACAAAATTTCTTGTTTACGTGTACAGTTTCCCTTCCTAGGCGCATCGGTCCTCATTGCCCCCACCTCCCTATGTGATTTTAAAAACATATTTCTCTTTCCGTAATGGTTGAAGACATGAAACCTAAACTTCGTAGGTGTATTGGTTGTACTAGTGTACCATTACCCGTGGCAAAATGGCGGCTATCAGTGTCGGCTATTAGAAGATTTCAAGTTAAATAACTTCCAAACCGTACTTTGCTTGTTTGTCCATCTACTTTAAATGTTGTATTGTTTAATAAACCACTGGTTTAAAAGTTATTTAACTTTGAAATGTTCAAATAGCCGCCCGATAGCCATTTTGCCACGAAATTATTTTCTAAAAATCACATACAGACAAGATAGACGGACAACCAAGCAAGATGGGACTATCCATTATACAATAAAATTATTTGTCTCGACCTACAGTATAACCTGGTAAAATCTTGCGGCATTTATTACAATTTCCCTGTATAAATATATATAAAATGTGTCCATTATAACCATATAAATTTTAATTAACCTTTTGTGTAAACACTTTGTCCATTTCTTTTATTCTTTCCGTCTTCACATTTAAGTTCCTACTTCCAAACTTTTTATTCCAGTTTATACACTGTTTTTTATCGTTTTCTTTATCTTTTCTCCATAACACAAGTGCTCTTTTTTTACTCGGCATTTAGCTAACATTGGGGCTATAATGTAATGAATCGTAACCTGAGTGTAGTGTGAGTTCATTTCCCAAATTTTTAAACCATTGCTCTTGGATGGTTAACAACCCACTTTCAAAATTATTTTGCTTTTGATTTATGTTCAAGATAGATTTAGCTAGGTCATACCATGTGTTACATACTTTAAATTCTATAAATTTCTACACTTGCTGCTATTTTTTTAGTTACGTAATTATTAAATAAAACGAAAACTTTGTCCTTTAGTCTAATTTTTAGTAGAGTGCTACAATACACATACAACTGCCTTTATTTATTTTATTTACTTGCATCATATCTACCATTCATCGTTGATGAAATTGCAATTTTAGAAAAGTTGCAAGTGCCAAAAATCAAAACTCGCAAGGACGAAGGCGGTTGAAGTCTTAACAAAAAAATTCGTGAAAGCATTTGGCAGAATCTTGTATGCTGAAAAAGAAAACAAATAAAAAAACTAGAAATAAATTGATTAGATTACCCGATGGGAAAGAAAAAATAAGAGATGAAACAAGAGGATTAACTAAGGTACCGGAGGGTAATAAGGCCACTTACAAAGTATAGTAAATATTTATTTGAAAACTAAAGACCTGTTTATCTAAATAACTGCATGAACATGAACCTAGACCTATATTCTTGAAACTAACCATCTAACTAACACGTTTATCAAGAAAACAAAATCTTACAACTTTTTTAAAAATGCACATTCAAAAGTAACGTTAATCCTTCACACTCAGGACAGATAAACTCATCCTCGTCTTCTTGACTGAAGCCAACGCACTCATCGTTTAGTCATGTACGGCATGAAGCGCAGCACCGCATATTTGTTGGTCTACTTGTTTCGCAAAGATACAAAATTATAAACACTTCTCATTAGAGCTTTGGGATAGAAGGTGGAAGTCCCTGTATTACCAATCTAATGATTCTGTTTTCCAATTCAGTTTCTTGTTTCTGCGTTAGAACTGGCTTACGACCATGTCAGTTCTTGATGTTACTTCTCTCTTCAGGTGGTTTTGTAGAGTACGCCTTGGAATTCCAGTTCTCTGTTCCACTTCTCTTTGTGATTGTCCCTGCCTTAAGAGACCTAGGGCCTTATCCATCATCTCATTGTTCCAATTGGCTCGAATTCCTCGACATTTTTTCTTAACCATCTGGAACATAAAATTCTTCTAAAAATAAGGTCCATAATGAGATATTCTAATTAAAAAATAAAGCCAACAATTAAATATCTGAATATACGGCCCGGGCCTTATTTACAGAAATGTACCTGTGTTGAAAAATTTGGTTTATTCAATAAAAACTTAACCCTAACTTTTAAGTTTGAGAAATTTAACCTCATTATTGTGGATTTCATCGTATCTGATGACCAAATACGTAGACTTACCTTTTAAACATCTGTTTTACTTAACACGTTTCAAAATTAACAACAAACGTAAACAACCATTTTAAAGAGCCACGCCATGTACGCACAAATGGGTGATTTACCACTGAAGTCGCTGAACAAACGCCGCCGTTGATTGGCACTTGAATCACTCTGCGCGGGAAATTTTGGAATGTGGAGAACTCTTTTCCCGGTGGACCTTACTACAAAAGCACAGAACAAGTCTAATACAACAGCGTATTAGAAATAATTGGAAATCATGCAGCGTAAGGAGGGCGGTAAAGCATTAAAAGTGTTCTCATGTATTACTTATTGTCCTGCAAAGCGAATATGGACTCCATTGTTTCATTCCTGTCTTTCTATTTCTACTTTTCCTTCTGTTTCTCATTCATTTGGTGCAAAGATCAGAGATCACCTACAAAAATTTTTGCAATGTTATAAAGAATATTACCTGACACAATTATTTTCCCAATTTTAGGTGGCAAACGTATTGTGTAAGATGGGAATTCGGCGTTTATCAATTATTACTCATTCTCTTTCAACAAATTATTATATTTTTGCTCTGGCACTATGGATTCATTTTTATATGAAGTCACGAGGCGTGTCTCTATGCTTATAAACCATTATCATCAAGCAATTTGTTTCTTAGTTTCAATCTAGAGAGTTTCCCATTTACAGCAATTTGTTGACTTGGATTTTTGATCAGGTGAAGTTAACTAGATTATTTAATTTTCTAAGTTAACCAAGGTCTCGTGTAGTTAATTTCTGACAATGTGTTGTTTAAAACCTTTTTAAATCTAGCATGGAAGATAGTTCCAGTCTATAATTTCATAAATTATTACTTATTTTAGCGCAAATAAATCGTCCTTGGTTCTACCTACTTTTTTGTCATGCACGACAATGAGCTTTTCTATTGATTTTAGCTCAATACCTACAATTATCTTGTTTTACTGTTTTGGCTCTCGGTTTCGCTACATTTTCTCCAGCATGCTAATATTTCTAAATTTCATGATTTTGCCCTATATTTCACAGGTGTTTGTGATTCACTTAACTATTTTAGCAGAACTTAGTCCTATCTGCTTTCAGGATCTTCTGTTCCAGCGGTCGAAATACTTTGCCCATCTCTAATTCTTCTTACTAGTTCTTCGTAACAAAGAACCATGTTTTTCTTTTTACAGGGTGGGGACGGGATGATATAGCATCTGTTTTAGTATAGGTGATGGTTTTAAAATCACACTAAAAGTAAAATAAACAGTACCGGTGCCGTTTGACAAGGTTAAAGCTTCGTCTGCTTCTACTCGGTCGCTATACTCTAATTTTTTTAAAAAATGATCTACCTGATTTAAAAAACGCAGCGTCTATTTGTAACAAAAAACACCGAAAAAATGCAATAAAAAAATTATTCTCATACACGTGTTTCGATAGCTAAACCATCATCATCAACGAACTGACGTAAAAAATAAAAAAAGAAGGTCATATATATACTATCTGCCTGTCACGTATTGTTTGCGTCTCATTGATTCCTATATTTGCAGATAATTCCAAAAAACTTAGTGGTCAGTGATCATTCATAATTCATAAGTAAACATTTGTTTTTGAAACTTTGTTATCTAGTTTATTATTAATTTAACGATCGTCTACTCTATGGTTATTTTCAACCATATGCATGCCAACTTACTGGACTTGTCTGAGCGATGATATTTGTTGACATGAGGCTAGTGCTCTTTAAAACGAATTTTAGTAGTTCTCTTGGTTTGCCTTATGTGTACTAGGTTACAGTCTTTACAATTTATTTTATAGATTTCCGATTTATCACACATTTCTATTGGATCTTTCGGATTGCTTAAAAGATTTTGCAAGTTGTTATTACTAGAAATTACTGTTTTATAATTAAACTTTGAAAAGTATTTTTTTGAAGACCCTTGGGTATTGTGGGATAATTCGGTAATTTGTCCATATTTTTATCTATCTTGCCACGAGATCTTTTACGGGTAAATATCGATATCACTTACTACGATTTTGGGTAGTTAGTCCCAGTCCTTAGTCGCGTCGGTATAACCTCAAAATCGTAAGGAATAAACCCAGCTTTTCGCGAATACAGATAATTATTTAATACCGGTTCGGCTAAATGTTGTTTACCGACACAAATAAAATTACAAAAAGGGTTTGAATGAACACGTACCGAATCGCGTATACTAACTACAAATTAAATTAAGGTTTAACGCACACAGCGTTCAGATTGATGTGACGGTTCGAAAGATCTTTTCCATCGCATGTGCAATCGACTCTATCGTCACCACGCTTTAATCGATAATTAGGAGGGTAAATTAGCGTATCGCAATAAGGTAGCAACCGTATAAGGTTTAATAACAATATAAGTATATCGGCAGAATTAGTTATTAATGTGAACTTATCTGTATTATGACGAAAGTATGCAGTACGGCGGTCGCTGATCCGTGAGAGGTATGCAAGTAGAAATGAGAAGTGGAAGTCGGCTGTGGATCCTCGTATACCACATCTAGCTCTTACGACAGGTTCCTCGTGAAGACACCCCTGGTGGTTATAATGGTCCCACTTTCAGAATAGGACTCGTAGGAAATCCTATGATAGAAACAAAGAACATGTGCAAATCACCCCGAAGGAAACGAAATATCCACAAAAATTAGCATAAAAAACTTACGGCGTGCTCAGCAGTAACTAATTTTTCTCTTATATTTGTTGGAAAGTTATTTTTAATACATCCAGGATTGATGTGGACGGATATTTAAAACACGCCGATCAAGAACGGTTGTAGAAATCGAAAATGTTGAAATTTTTCAAAACCAGAATGCATTGCGTAATCGCATCCACTACTTCTTTTGGTCGCATTCCACCACGACGCGCTAAAGTACCGTCTACACCCGGAATGAGGAATTTTGTGACCCAACAAAATAATATTGTAACAAACTTATGTTTGTTGTGGTTCCATTTCTACTCTTGTCCTCTCACGTTCAATTTATTGTATTTCATCTTTCTTATTTTTCCGTTCGCTTTGTTATTTGTCTTCAATTTGTGTGTTTGCTTTTGGTTAGTTCTCTTTATTCATCATTTTTTACTTCATCCTCCTTATCCTTAAACTGTACTAGATAAATTTTGTCCCCTGGTTTGTATTTAATTTTAATTTTAGCGATCAATTTATAATTATTTTCCAATAAGGTTTTCATATCGATTCATGTTGTTAGTACATTCGGACCATTCAAATCTAATTATAGTCTTGATAGCATTACAGTATTTTTTCTTTTCGCGTTTTTGGTTCATTTTCTGAGTTATGTAGTTTCTGATTTTGTATTGTCAATCAATTTTCTCTTTTCTTGCCTTTTTTGATGTTTTATGTGGTTAACCTTCCTCTTTGTTGGGAATTTATAAAAACCAAATGCTACCTTATTTTACCTGGTCTGGTAACAGTATCACTATCACCTCACTTTGTGTTATTCTTCTCAGGCTACTTTCAGTGGTTTGACATGGTTTTTATAATTTGAAAAAATTGAATTTTACAACTAGCCACTCAATATACCGTGTGCCTCACAGGGCCATAAATCACTGACGAGGAAGAAGAAAATATCGGGTACGTAGTTAAGCGACAAACAAGTTTCAGTTCTTTTTACAGTTTCTACAAATTTACAAATTTCAGTCGAAAAAGGAGAAAAGTATGGATTCACCCAATGTTTTTATATTCATATAGCACAGGGTCCTTTTTAACATATTCTATTAGTTTTTCGGTAATATTTGACATTTTATATTAAAATTCCACGCGTACCAGTCAACTGGTCAAGTGCGATCAGCGGTAGAATATAACCTGCAGCGTTAAGTTGCCACCGCTAGAATGATGCGCGATAGAACGCGGTGTTATCGCAAACAAGTCGCAACCCGCCTGATCGCTAATATGTAAACGAACGTTATCGTCATCGCGATCGCCACCGCCACCACGTCAGTCTGCACCTAGCTTAAATCGTGACATTTTCCTGTAAAAGGAATTTTTCTGGTTTTGAACTTATGCAGGAATATTTTAAAGGTACATCACAACTGCAGACATCCAGTGAGCTTGTGTTCTGTCCGACGTTATCCACAGTCGCAGATAATATTGTTTCAATTAAACGTTTCTATCCGTGTGAGTCAATGTATTTTTACGATTCACCTCTGAAATATTAAGAGCTCCAAAATGCTCCTTGCTGAATATGAATCTGAGTTTTTGAGCGGGAGGTTTTACGCGTTACAATTTTAATCCTCTTAACGAAACTCGAAAAATCGATATTCTTTGAGATATAAGCTCGAAAATGATTTTTTTAGAAACAAATGGATTCGCTTGGATTGGCGGAAATCCACGAGCCTAGGAGTATTTGAAAGACACCCATTCTGTTCAGTTTTTGACTCCCGACATTTTTGGTTTTACCCTGCGAAGTAATTGTATCGAGTTATAGCGTCGCGAAACGGAAAATGTTAAATAATTTTCCTCTAGCGGCCCATTCCCGCGTCAAAGAATGACGGAATGTCACGTCAGCGCACTCAGAATGCAGCAACAATGTGAATGTTCTTGAGTTCGAAACGAGTTGGATTTAATGCGCGTTCCAGCTGTTTACAGATTACGAAAGTTTTGAAACCACTGCCGCCGATTGTGTTGTTGAAGGCTGAAAATGGTTCGAAGAGAAGTTAGAGAACTTCCGAGCGAGAAAAATGCAGAGGAATTTGTATTTTCAAAACGCGTACTAAGAAGGGTGCATTCAGCCCGTTTGTGTTCAAAACTTCGGCCGCGTATCAAACAGGTAATTTCCTATACTCAAACTCAACAGTTAGGCGTGAATTAGGTCTCCCGAGGACACCACGTTAAAGCAAAACGCGCCTGCAACTTTATCTCAACAGTGGTGTACAAAAAGTTTACTTACAAAGTAATTTAAAACAGTTTTTACTTTTCAGCGGTACTTTGCACGTAAAAATGCATTGTTTAATACTCAAGCACATTTTCCGAGTTTTGGTCCATATCTTGATAAGTATCGAGTTCTCGAATTCGTGAGAAAGCCAAAATTATCTTTTAAAAAACGCAGAAATTTTAATACAACAGCGTTGCATTCGGACACTTCGACACGAGGGAAATAGTTGTGTTTTTTGGCGCGCGAAAGAAAATTTCAAAATTTTTTTCTTCCCGACGCCATAATTCAAAAAATGCCGGTCCAATTAGTTCGCGAGATAAGATCAAAATGTCACCTTTTCATAGTCAAAGTAGGTGTCAAATAGTTAAACTTGTTGTAACTAGTTACGAATAGTACAAATTTTTGCAACTGAACCTATTGTTTTGACATTCGTTTTGGAAATGGTAACCATGGTAACCACGGTCATTAAATTTGAATTCGAAATAGGTTCGTTCTATTCCATTTTAAACTTTTATGTCATTTATATTAACTTTACTTCAATATCTTCTTTTGTCACCTATATCGCCATATTTCTTTTTACCCATTTGTTTTAGGTTTTCTTTATTTAGTTCGTCCGACTATATTTTTATTTTATGTTGTGTCCTCTTTGTTTCCAAATACTATTGTAAATTTTAATAATCTCGCCCATTAGTGTTTACCACTGAATAATCGTCTTTATCTCAGTCCGCCCTGATTCTTCTGATATAAAATTTTCCATTCTATTTTTTTTGTGTTCGTGTTTTTATATTCTTCTTTCATTCTTATTAATTTTTCCTCTATTAATCGCTCCTGTTCATACACCACGTCTACAATTTGATTTTGATGTGTTTCACTGTTTATTTTTTATTTGTTGTGGTAGGATTATTTCACGTCTCTTCTGCTTTTTTAGAGGTCAATACAGAAATTTAAAATTTTTCTCTCTGTCGTTACTTTTTGCTTTCAGTTTTTTTTTGATTTTTTTGTAACTACTTACATACATATATTTAAGGTTTGTCGGAAAGTCTTTAATCTCTAATCGATTACTTTATTTCTCAATGCTGTTTTTTTATTTATTTCACATATTTCATTTGCTGCTCTTCTTTATGTAGTTTGGGCTTAAATATATCCTATCTTATCTTTGCTATTATGTGCTTCCATCTCATCTTATCTACTTCTTGTACTGCAGCGTATATAGCATTCTGTACATGTTTAGTTGACAAATTTCCCTTCAGCTGTGAGTTGTGCAGATCAACAACAAAGACCACACTACAGAATAGACAAACAATGCTAAATTCTGAAAATATTTTGTTCCTTTGACACAGAAAATTTCTGATTTTTGTAAGTATGTATTTATTGTTCCATTGTTGATTGTCTTACCTGTTTGAAAGCTATAAACAATGGCAGAAAATACGTAAAAAGCATATGTGAATCAAAAAATATTTTTTTCCACGACATACTTAGAAAACGGACGTTTCTTCTCTACAAATAGTGAGGAAAAATTCGTTTTTCCTCACTAGCGAGGAAAATAATGTCGTGTTACAAAAAGCCTCTTTAAAGAATGTAAAAATGTGGTATTAGAACTATATGCGCTTAGTACTTGGTTAAACAATTTAATTTAGTATTCAATCAGGTTTGTTTAATTTAATATCTTATATTTCGACTCTTAAAAATTCCTACCCTACATTTATTGGTTAGAATTACGCAGCTGCGCTATGACAGATTGAGACCACACCGATACTACAGAATACTGTAGCGAGACTATTGGGACCCACCTATTATCAACTTTTACTTTTACGTACAAAAATTCTGTACTAAATTCTGTAACAATAAGTTACGTTGACAATATTACTTGTTTCATTAGGTTGTTTTTGAAGAATATCGTGGAAAAAATGTTGTGTCTAACACATGAGGAAACACTCGAGCTCGAGTGGGAAAAAGAATCGCTTTCCTCACTTGTTGGACAAATAACTATATCTATACATTATACCGAGCGTTAATAAACTTTTAGGTAAGGGGTGGCTATGATTTTGACATTAGCAAACTTTTCATGTCTTTGATAACAAGATGCGTGTTGTTGGTTGCATATACGATACATCTAAATATTTTTCGAAACTCGGTCAAATAAGCAACAGGTGCTGTATGCCCACTCATCGTTACGGAAGTGAGTTTCAATAATAAATCTTTTATGTTCTGATAAAAACACTATTTTTTCATAAAAATTGATCAACAGTGACAATCAATTAACGTTTATTAGCTGAAGTTATCACACATGAAAAATTTGCTACTGTCAAAGTCATAGCCACACCTATCTATAAACTTTATGATTGCTCGGTACAATACTTTTTAATTAAATATCAATTTCAACTGTATCTAAAGTGCATTTTCGTTTCCACTAGTTGTTAGTTGTGCATCTAAATCAATCCCGTAATGTAACATTCCTTATATTAAACGTAATAGCTTCGACATAATTCCTTCAACAGCATTTCTTGAATATTTTATTGTCTTATTTGTAATGATGATGGATCAAGTTTTACTAACACGTGTTTTGAATCTAGAATTACTCGAAATGTGACGACGCATTCAATGTGGCACGCGTCTTCAAAACTTCCCCTTTCCGTTTTACCATCGCACTTTTGCCAGCTGTTCGTATATAATATGATACTTACGGATTTTACATGAACATTACCAAGTAAATCCGAAATTTCACTTCCGTCATAAATTTTTTTTTGCTAATTACTTGCCGCAACAGATCAGTACAGAATATTTTCTTCTTCTTGCATTTCTCAAGAAATCGTTTAATAGGAACGTCCGAGAGTCATCAATTCTTATTGGTAATTTGCCATTAAAAATAAATCATGACAATTATGAACACGTTCTTTGATAGATTTTGAAATAAGTTGAACTAGTTTTCGAATACTTGAAGAAAAAACAAACATTTGTACGATTCTACAACAAACATAATTAGATTTTCGTTCACTATATGATTGGTATTTTTTGACGAAAATAAAGGTGTTTGGTAAATATAAAAAATTAAAATAAAACAAATTATGGAATATATGTATAATGATTTTTGTTTGTGTTGTTGTCCTATAGGCAAAATATACAAAACACCAATTGCTTATGTTCAAAATAAGTGTAACAGTTTGTTTTTGTGTAAAAAAAGTTTTCCTTACTTTTTTGAGGCTTATAAACTAATAATAATAAGTTTATTCAAAAAGACAAAGTTGTTCTGTGGTGAATGATACTAAATTAAATATAAGTATACAATAATAAATATAACAAACAGTAGGTACTAACAAACAAATAATAATGATATAACTTATAATAAAGACTAATAATTATTTTAAAGTGATATGCAGGATCGGATATAAATTATTATCAACAATAAGCAATTATACAGCAGAGTATAGTGCAATAAGTTTGGCTTTCATACAGTTACGAGGATATATTGAAAATTTCTTAGCCTACTATAGAACCAAACAAAATTTCAATGTCAAAATATTTTATTACTCAACATATTCTCCTCTTAATTGGATACATTTATTACAGCGAACCTGCAACGTCTCTAGACCTTTCAAAAAATGTTTCTTCTTGCTCTGCAAACCAGACCTCCACAGCTTCTATTACCTCCTTGTTGGAAGAAAATGTACGACCTTTTAAACTTTTTTCAGTTGAGGAAAGAGGTGATAGTCGGACGGAGCCAAATCGGTGAATAAGGGGGTGTTCTAGTAATTCAAACCCTAAATCACGAATTTTTGCATGGCAACATGAGATTTGTGTGCAGGGGCGTTGTCCTGCAAAAACAAAACACCTTTGGATAGCTTTCCGCGTCTTTTCTCTTTAATATTTTCCCGTAGAGTGGTCAGTAATGTCGAATAGTAATCTCCAGTTATTGTTCTACCCTTATCCAAAAATCAATCATGATTACTCCATGGCAATCCCAAAAACTGAAGCAAGAACTTTTCCAGCAGATTTTGGACACGAAACTTAGGTCTTGGAGAACCAGAGTGTCGCCATTCCATCGATTGTTGCTTTGTTTCTGGATCGTAGAAATGTACCCAAGTCTCATCCATAGTAACAATTCGGTTTAAGAAGTCTACATCGTTTTCAAATCGAGCACAGATCGAACGCGATGCTTCTACCCTTGCACGCTTTTGGTCAACATTCAAACATTTGGGGATCCATTTTGCAGCAATTTTTCTCATGTCCAAATTGACGTGAACCATATGATGAACGCGTTCGTATGAAATATTCAGTGCTTCAGATATCCGTTTTAGCCCAATTCGACGGTCTGATAAAATCATGTCATGAACTGCATCGATATTTTCGGGGACTGACACAGAAACTGGCCTTCCCGATCGGTCATCATCTTCAATGGAAAATTTACCTCTTTTGAAGCTTGCATTCCAATTTTTGACGGTCGCATACGAAGGACATTGATCACCAAGGGTATTAAGCATATCTTCGTAAATCTGCTTACCTCTTAACCCTTTTAAATACAGGTACTTGATGATGGCTCGATACTCCAATTTTTCGATTTTCACAATTTCGGTGGACATCTTTTTCATTTAATTTATTGCGTGACTCTGGTTTACTTTTTGACGTCAAACTTTACACTGACACTTCTAATAAGTTATTGTTCGTTGCTATGGTAACGCAATATTTTGTTTATGCAAGGAACTGGTCTAGGCTAACTAGATATCAATACATCCTCGTACAAACTAAAGTTTTGGTAAAAATATCAAAGTTTTGATTGCACACACCGTTATACAGTATAAAAGATCTAATCATTGGAGAGTTTAAGTGATGATATGTATTAGGATTTTGTAATAGAATGTATAAGGATGCCGACTATTAAGACGTGGAACTACATTGTTAATTTAATTCATAAATTAGTACTAGTCAACGCACCACTTAAGAGTTTCTGTAAAAAGTTAGACAAAAACATGTTCCTTCTTGCTTGTAAGTGGATTACTCTTCCACTGCATTTAGAAGAACACTCTGTTTACAATGCCAAACAGGGTAACTTTACGAAACATCTTCACATACATAGTATTTGGAAAATTTACCTAAGAACATTTTCCAACATGTCAACAAAAGTTGATGAGATGGAGCCCTAACAACACATCCGTACTCTAACCCTGAACGAACAAGAGCATAAAACAATTGTTTTAGGCATAACGTGTTGGAAAACGATTTAGTATTTCTGTAAATGAAGCCTAAGTTTTTCATGGCTTTATTAGTTGCCCTGTCCATAATCACTCCCAAATCAACAATTTCAGGTACATTTTACAATTAGATAACCATTCATATTATAGTAAAAGTTAATTGGGTTATTAATTCTGCTAAACGTGATGTTTTTACATTTTTCCGCTTGTTTAACTGTAGTTTGTTTGTCTGTAACACCATGAAAGTAATAAATCTATACAATTCTGCAGTTCAAAGCAAGCACTAGGAGAGTTAATAATATTAGCTACTTTTAAGTCATATTACGAATTACATCATTATAGAATAAATTAAATAATAATGGACCTAGGTTGGATCCTTGGGAAACTCCACTATTTACACAATATACATGAGATTTATATCTACTGTACTCAACAAACTGCTGTGACTTCAACATGCGCATATATAACATTTGATAAAAATACTTTTAAAATGTTTACAAAATTTGATAATAACGCTATGGGTCTATAGTTTCATAAACAATTTGTTAACACTCTTAAACACAGGGATAATACGAGCAATTTTCCATTTCTTAGGACAAAGATATTTTGACAACATCAGATTGTATATATGACACAACGGATTTAAAAAACATTGGATACAATCTTTTAACAGAAAAACAGGAATATTGTCCGCCACACACATTGTTAGATTTAAGTCTTTTTACAGCATTTATTTACAGTCTTGGATTGAGAACATATTTAGCATCACACAGTTATTATCACAGTCGAAGGTACTACCTAGAGAGGCACAGCATTTACAACCACAAAATTCACAAGTACCATTATTTGAAGAAATATCATAAGAACTATTTGTACCACTAACATGATCCCAGTTAGAAACAAAACACTTGAGAAGTGATGACCAAACTCATCAATTATATCTTATTATTATTCAGAGGAATATTCTCATTTTGCATCATTCCCGGAACAGAAGACGCCTTTTTCTTATGATTGAAAGTTCCAGTATTTTTTGATCAGTTTGTAGTGCTTGTTCAGTAAACTTCAATAAAATTTCTTATACTCTTGAGAAAGTTGTACTTCAGAGAGTCATTGACCTCATAAAAAACTGATTTGATTCTTCTTTGTACACTATGAATACTCAAACAAGGATGATGAAAATCTTCTTTAACCAAAGGTGATTCATGCTTTTGTACATCAATGACTAGAGATGTAGTAGATAAGACAAGATCTAAAATTCTGTTATTAGAATTTGTAACATCATTATGCTGAATCAAGTTATTTAAAGATGCAAATTCAGTATAAATATTAATCAGATTTGTTGTTTCCATGCCTCTCAAGAAATTAGAAAATTCCGTGATGTTGAAGTCACCTACTAACATTACCTTTGTAGAGAAATCAAGAATAGTTTCCAGATATTCAAAGAGAGTAACGTAACTGTTTAAATTTGCACTAGGTGGTATGTAAAGAACAACAACAGTAATTTGAGATTTCCCAATCATTATTTTTACACCTACAAGATCAATCTCAGGTAGGGGTGATAAATGTTCAGAGAAATAGTTTTGAACTTGTTATTTACTCCAATTAACACACCTCCTCCTCTACTACGGATCCTATCACACCTATGCGAAGTTAACCAGGTTTCCGTTAGTAGTATTATTTTCAGCTTCAGTTGTTGTAACAATTTATACCAAAGTCCTCAATTTTGGTGTTTAGACCCTATACATTTTGATACAGAATACTGCAGTTAATAGGATATACAGGTAAATTATTGTTCTGTAATTGCTATTGTTCGTATTTAATTTTATCAATTTCCCGTTGCAAGTAGCGTGCATAGTATGGACAGTTTCTATCATATGCATAATGATTGTAATCAATTCTAATTTTTGTTTTATTCACAGCATTCCAGCAATTAATACATTTTACATCACTATTTCCAGGGCACTCTAATGTTTTTGTGATTTTCAGCACATTTTTGCACAAGTTTCTTCTTTGGAACACTTATCACTAAAATGATTGAATCCACAGCATTTTAACAACTATAATATCAAAACGTTTGAAAATGTTACATTGCCTCCATCCAATGAATAGTTTTTCCTTTTACAATAGTTCGTTTAGTTTTTCAGCTTTAATTTCAAATATTATGTTTATGCAATTCTTTTTTTATTATTTACAAATTTTTTTATAATTTTAATATTATTAAAATAAGTATTAGGCAAATCGTTTTGTTCAATTATATCTTTTATAATTTCCCCATCATCCTTGTTTAAGTATTCAGGGTCAGCATTAACTAGTATAATTTTGCTGTTTTCATTTTAACCTCAGTTACTTTATACTTATTTTCTGATTCAGAATTCATTTCACTCGTAATTTGTTGCTTGGAATTTTGATCATTACAAGTGATTAATATTCCTCCATTTTTATATTTTTACATTTTCTATTCAACTGCCAGTTTAACAGGATCTACTTTATTTTTACTTCTATTGCTGTATCTCTACAATTTTGTTCATTAGAGGGAGTAACTACAATTTTTCCGTATTTTTTCTCATTAAAGCCTTCGCATAATTCATATAATCATTTGCCATTTTATATTAACTGCATTGCATTGTATTTGACTTTCATTGTTTAACTTCATTGCTTTATATATGTTATCAAATTTTGTATTAATCTCATTTTAAATTCAATGAAACATTTCAATATTTCACTTTTATCCTCCGATACGCTATCAACATTACCTTCTTGCTTGCTTTGTTGTTTAACTTCCAATTTTAAGTTATTTATTTCTAATTTTAAATCCACATTTATTTGATGTAGCATATTATTTTCATGTTTTAATTGAATAATTACACTTTCCATATTACCTTCTTTAACATTTTGCAAATTATCATCAGTATGTCGATCACATATTAACTCATTTTATCGTTACTCACCAAAATTTTAGCATAACTTTTATGATACACATGTTCACACTTTATGCATTTTATAGAAGCATTTTTAACTTTACTCTTACACTTTTTGCACCAATTTTCTTTAAGTAAAGTCACAGCACATTCAGGCGATGTTTTGTCTTCCGCCATTGCGGAACTAATGCATAAATAATTTATGTATTTTAAATCTAATAAATTTTATCCATTTTTTTTATTTAATTTTTGGCAAATGTGTTATTGACAACATGCAAATGTAATCCTTACTTAATGATTGTTTAATTCTTTTATTGTTTCACCTTTTCACTTTTATTATAAACAGAAAAATTTCTTCTATTCAATCTAGTTTCGTGATAATATTTACATAATAAGAGCATTTTTCTAAAGAGTGTGATTCGTACCCTACTACAAAGCGAGAGTGCAATAAATGACACGATGTGTGATATTTGCTGGCTCGAATTGTGTAATATACTTTTTTTGTATGGTGTGTTGGTAGACATACATGCAAGCGATTATTTAGGATAACTCTTCCTATTTTATTTTGTTTTAAATGCATTCCAAACCACTCACTATTGTTTAACAATTTAATCTTTCTTTTTAGTTTCGTTGGGGTTTGTTCACTACTTTGACAATTTATTTATTATGTCTAATTTTGGATTGTATACTAAATGTATGTTTTGAAATTTCATCCATGTTTGTAACGTTATTCCATTGATATCGTTGTCTTTGTAGCCCCATAATGTTGCCATGTTTAGGTTTTAGTGGTTTTCCTAAACCTTGAAGTAAATGCTTTGCCAAGACGAACCAATCCACTATTGCACATGGTTTCGTCACCACACTATACAGAGTTTATACTGATCTTCTGGGGCACTATACATAACAATTTACATCACAATACAATATTTGTATAATGTACCATACGAATAAATAAATA
Organism: Abscondita cerata; assembly: GCA_030710515.1. Taxonomy (NCBI): domain Eukaryota; kingdom Metazoa; phylum Arthropoda; class Insecta; order Coleoptera; family Lampyridae; genus Abscondita; species Abscondita cerata. The sequence continues at coordinate 41,070 of JALBCR010001748.1, read as the reverse complement.
AATGTCTAATTTTTCTCTACCATCAGCTGTGACAGTTCAGCACTAACATGCAGTATTTACAGTTTTTTAATTGATATCAACAATAGTGCCATGTTTAATGTGCATTTGTCGTTATCCAATGCTGGGCCTGATCTGTGGGTTGTTTAGCATTATTGTATCAAATTTTGATGACTTCAGTACAGTACATGTAGCACATTTTGCATTGTAGTAACAGTCACCAACCTACTGAGTTCTACAATCACGTGCACTGTTCACGGTGCTTTACTATTGATTGATCCGTATTTGTAGGATATCTCAAGTAGACTGCTTTACACCACATTAAAAATGAATCATTTTATTTTTGTTGTCTTTGGGTTCGTTTCACGATCATATTCTTCGTGTAATACGTACATAACGAGATAGCTATTTTGCTTCGCGAATCTTACCATAGTAATTCTAATTTGTAGAACTTTTAAAAACAATAAATTCGTTTTTAACATCCATTTTATTAAAGTAATGCAAAACTCACGTAAATACTGTGAAAAGTAACTAGTTTTATTAATACTGCGAAACTTAATAAACTCTAAAACTTAAAATAGTTACTATAAAGGAACTTATTTATTTGTATTCAGCTTTATTATATTTCGACTTAACGGCGTTAATAAAGTAAAAATATGTTTAAACCATTACCGTATCGTAGAAAATTGAATAGGAGATTTAACATTCGTATTTCGATGCAGAACTAGCAATAAAACGAATTTACTTCCCGATGCCACTTGGTATTAATATATAAAACGCTGTTAACTTTTCTAGGGATGTCTAACTTTCTCATTTTGCATTAAATCGTTTGGAAACATACAATGTTATTCCGTTTCCAAACTTATATTAGTATTTTATGCATAGGATGTGAGTCTACAACCAACTTTTTGGGAATTGCACTTTGAGGGGTGTTTAAAAAATGCTATGTATTACGTACTAATTTCCTACTTTAAATATTAAAATTATGTACACGTAAAAGTGATGTAAAAATAGTCAAAATTTTTGTTTAATTTTCTTGGCGTGAAATATTTTGTTTTAATATATTTCCTGATTGGTTAAAATTAAAATTTTAAGTCCATGAAGGCCCTATTCTGTAACATGTCCATTTATTTTAATGGTACTTTAAAAACCAAACTATCAAATAGATTAACGAATTTGACATATAACCTTTAATTTTAACAGATCATTTACAGAATAGGCCCTGATTCGCTAACAAATTATTAACGGCTTGTTAACGACTAACTACAACTGTGTTCAAATTTCAAATAATTTTCTTCCAGACATAACTGTTTGAATTTGAAGACAACTTATTTACAGCAACGTTTAGAATATCTTGTTTAAATTATTCTACTCCATTTAGCGAAACGTTATCCGACGACTTCTTGAAAATTTAAATCGATGCGATTCTTTCTCAAATAAATTTATTATTTTCCCGTAAGTTTGGATTAAAGCGATATATAACACTTTAATTCCATGCTAACCCGTCCAAAATATCAGTAATATTTTTGTCTGAATTATCTATTTGCAACATTGATTTCACTTAGTTAGGCGAGATACAGGTGATTACGAAAATCATAATTTGTATTTACTGATTAAGTCATTTAGTCGGAAATTTCGTTCTATCGAGCCCCATTTATGAAAGTTTAGAATGGAGCAGCCTGCCAAGGCATCATAATTTCTATAATCTGGGTTTCTGGTTCCAAGTTCTTAATATTATACAAATTTTGACTTCATCAAATAGCACTCTTTCTCTCTGTTTCTTAAAATTGGCTAGTAGGTCAGTGTTGATGCATCTGTAGACAGTGGAGATCAATATTGGAGTTGCTTGACTAGGAGCTCTAAATATGGGAATTTCTTCTTCAGAAGATGTATCGTTGTATAGTTGGTTAGCATGTGATCTAGAAATGTAATTGTTATTACGGTCATTTGCAAAGGATTGAGACTTTCATTTATTGCTATAAAGTTTTTCGAACACTGACATTGATGTATATTTATGTGACCACCTTGTATCATATAATATTGAAATGTTATATTTTGTTTTCGAAACCAAGAGACATCTAAAAAACTTCATTAATGTCTCAATAATATTACGAATTTCCTGAACATTGTTAAGGTCATTAGCAACTAAATTAAGTCTATGAGATGCACCGTGAAAGTAAACAATATAGAAGAATATTTGTCTGCTGCACTCCAGTTTCATGGCCTGCCATTGTTAAAGAGCCATTACCCATTAATTTATCCATATTAATTGTTAGTTAAAGTGTTAAAATAGATGAACACATTCCTCAGCTTCTTTCATGGTAAAGTTTGATTTGAGGATAACTGCTTGATGAGTAATGCGGCTTTCTTAATGATCAGTTTTTGGAAAAGAAGAATAGGTGAAAACCACGTTGGTGGCAAACCGACCTTTTCGAAAAAGAACTGGCGCGGAGCTAATGCTAGATTTGAAGTTTCATGAAATTACTGGTCATTATAAAACATTTACTAGAATGTCAACAACTGACTTCGAGAATTTCCAAAAAGATACGAATTCTGCACTGCGATTTCTGCTCAATACTTTGTAATTAAGACTGTGTTTACGTCGAAAATCATGTTAATTAGCTCTAAACTTTTCGATAGTATTGAGTCCATACTATTTTTTTCTATTTCGGTATAATTTTGAAATCTCGTACTTACTTTTGTCGTGAACCAAAGACGAATACATCAACTAGCTTTAATTAACTGTTGCAGTTTAGCAATACTTTAAGTTTGCTCAGCACTTGTCAATATGAATAAGTAGTTATTTAATTATTATACTTTTAAAACATTTGTATTCTTATTCATTTTATAAAACCTACCAAAACTCATTTAACTAGAGGCTACTCAAAATCTGAAAAAATGTTCGGAAAGGACTGGTGAGCTGAAAATGGTGTAGAGGTTTGTAACGGTTGTAGTTCACAAATAATAATAAAAGAAAGCGACGGCTCTAGCGATACAACCTAGAGAGAAGAACAATACTATTTGACTCGAAGTAGCGCACTAAATTCGTGGAGGATCCAGTATTTGTAGTAGTTAGCACAGGAGTGTCCGGCTTGGTCGGTGAGTTGGGGAGGTCCTTGAGGAACTGAAAAGAGACTGTTGCCTAACGAGGCGCCACCTGCTGGGTAATAGAGAGAAATAAAAACGACCAACAGGAATTTAATAGGTTTTACTAAAAGGTCTAATACGCTAAAATAAACACAAATCGGAGGGACAAATAGACAATTCAATGAGTATGCGCGTTAGCAACAACAATAATTAAAGCTCGCGAGTAATGTGTCGAATTCAGATAAACTTTGTAGTTACACCCCAAATTTAAAGTTAGCGTTCCAATTGAGGGTTGGTTACTAAGAAAACTCGGAATAGCACGGTAAGTAGCTCCCACCAATCCAAAAGGCTTTTTGTTTTAGCTTCACCTACTTTGTCTAAAACGCCCAAGCACTTATGGAGCTAGTTAAAAACAAAACCGAATGCCGGTGGATGGAGTCTACCCCGAATAAAATTTGTTTATACACTAGGGATTCAAACCGTTTAATGTCACATGTACTTGAGTTTCATACGCATTGATATTGAGTAGGATACTTAAACATTAAAACTTAGCTGTGTTCTAGTAGTATGCAGCTCCGAGAATGAACGTTCTTGCTAGCGACAGTATTTGACAGCTTCAGAAGGTAGGTGATCCCAGAAATTTACGTAGGGAGGTTTATAGTGAAGATTCCTCGAAGTAACAATTATGCAGCATGAACGAGTCGGTAGGTCTGTGGAGTTCACCAGCTGTTGGCAGCTTATTTGAATGCGAAACCGTGATACTCGATCAGTTATGTAACTACAGGTTCTTAACCAACCATTCCAGCATCCCCAAAGTTATCCAGGTGTAAGACACGGTGAAAGTATGAGGTCAACGCACGTGCCAAAGCATACGTCGATTAGAAATAATACAACTATGAAAGAAAGAGAAACAACGTGTACTTACGGTGAATCGGTGGATTTAAATTTAAACACAAATTTGACTTATTATTGAAAAACACACATCAATAATTCGAAATGCACGCCAAACACCAATGTACAAGAAGGAAGTAAAATGTTCGCTCATCGTCTCGATAATTTTTGTGAATTAAAGGATCTACCAATGGAAATTGTAGCATGCGCGGCAAATTCGACTTTTGTCATAACGTGCGACTCCCGACAAACGTTATTAAAAGGCTTAAGACATACGTTCTAGTTCGAGAAATTTAAACCGTAACAGGTTGCCAAAGAAATTATTGAGAACGTAAGTACATTTTCTGAAGGATTCTGCCAATAGTTGGATTGTTCGGTTTTTGGAGGATTCTGTCAATGTTTGGACTGTTGGGGGTTTGGAGGATTCTTCCAATAATTGGACTGTTGGAGGTTAAGAGGATTCTGCCACCAATGTATTGTTGGGGTTTGGAGCAGCCTCTTTATATAACCCTGCATCAGTTTTGAGTTCTATACCTTTTTGTATCTTTTTTAACTTTGACGGCATTCCGCCTTTTTCAAGAAAAGTAATGGCATCAGTTTTAAATGTTTATTTTATGTCGTGGATCCCACAAGAGAGATTTGCTTCGATAGGCATGGATGAGCTTAATTCACATTTTCTTCTGACCCTCCATCACTATAAGGTTTTAAAAAACATAACTAAAAAACGAGGAAAACAACGAATTGTTTCAACGACGACATGCATTAAGAAACGGACAGGAGATGGATGGAGGCAAACAGTTTGCATAAGAAGCGGGCGCAACTTAAAAATCCGTACCAATCTAGACAAATGAGTGCGCGTTAATGTATACCACTTTCTGTTTCACCACAAAAGTTAATAACAGACACAGTCTTGATAACAAAATATTGATACTCGAAATCGCAGTGCGGAAATTCGTATCTCTTTTGAAAATATGAGAACCAATCTTTTGTAGGCGATTCTCAAAGTAAATTGTTGACATCCTAGTAAAATTTTTTATAATATAACCATTAATTTCATGTGACTTTAATGCAGCAGTAGTTCCATGGTATTTAGTTTCTTAAAAAAGTCAGTTTGCAGTGATATGGTTCAACTTACGTCATTTCTATCAAAATTGAGATGCCAACTTACTCCTATTCATGTCTTTTTAAAATGTTTTCACTCTTGTTGAACTTTATTACACAATCACTAAGTATTTCTCTTTTCAAAACTGGCTAAAAAAATTTGCAAACCCTCTTCTATTAACGTTGACAGTGTACTACTCATGAGTTCTTTCAAACCAACTTTAGTTTTGATGGATGTCCTTCTTGAACCTCGTGACAAATTTTGAGCACAGGAGGAGTTGGTAATTGAGCTTCACTGAATTATTTATGAATTCACCCAAATCAAAGCTGGCATTAGATATTAAGAACGAATGTAGTTCTTCCAGACTTGTTTATAGTAAAACTGAAGTTTTAGGTTGTTGATGTCATCTCCCTTATATTACTATAAATTTGCATGTTATTGAAGACTGGTATGTTAAATCCAACTGAATCCTTTTAACGGAAGAACCGAGGTTGATGGATGACTACTAAAGTTCAAACCTACTAGATTTAATATTGGATCAACATTGTGGTAATGCCTGGGCCTACATCTAGAAATTGTTGTAGGAAGCACATTAGAAAGTATAGAATCCACAGACATTCCTTTTCTTTACTTTCGGGAAATCTTGGCAATTTAGGATGTTCTGTCTGGATATTCTTGGGCATAGATTCTCGACGATAATACAGCATTTCGTTACTTTTCTCCTAAAACTTAAATCATATCTATCAGTTCATGTCTGGTAAAATTTATTTTCATTTACTACTAATTGCAGCAAATAACGATTACAAGTCGAATTGCAGTGGATTTGAGGTTTCGCTCGAGAAATCTTTAAGCTGCAATTGTTTTCCATGGCATGCTTAGCAAATAAAATAGGCCCAATATCTGCGTATTTTGACAAAATCCTAGTTATCTGTTTAAGTAAGGACTTTAGGTATAGGACATCTTTAATAAAAAACATGTAGAATTATATGCCGAATACGATTAGATAAAGAAAATATTGGGTGGGCTATTTGAAAAAAATAAGTTATGTTTATTTCAATTTGTTCAAATTTTCACCCTGCAACTTAAAGTAATTTATTCACTTTTAAAAGAAGAAAAACAAACTCACATAGTTACTTCTGTCAGAATGCAGAATATGACTTTCTATAACTTTTTGGAGTATTCAGCGACATGAAACCAAACTACCCTTTAAAAATCCTATTTTACAAGGAAACACGCAAATATCTCCGATGATTAGTATCAAAAGATTACATATTTCCTAAGAAATCCAAAAATATAATAAAATCGTGGGTTGCTACTTGAAAACGCAAGTTGACCTCACGCAATTTTGAGAACACCCTGTAGCCTTAAAATATTTTTAGATTAAGCAGCTTAGAAAACTAAGACAATATGCTATTTTCAGTTTTTGTCTATCTTAATTCGTTTAGCCGTAATCGAGCAAACTCATACTAATGTGGTACACCCTGTATAGTGTAGTGATGGAACCGTGTAAACAATAGATGGGTTTATATTGGCTAATCATTTACTTCGAGGTTTACGAAATTCCTAAAACCTAAAAATGTCAAACTGATCGCTCACGCAACGATACAAAAACTGAAAACTTTAACACCCTTTTAATGCATTTTCTTAAAGAATTTTCTACCTCGAGCTCGTTTGTTGGTCTTAAATAAATGTCCTAACCTTTGATTATTTCTCTACTTCTTTATATTATTTATGTGTTTATATTTACACCCGACTTCCACATCATATTTTTAAAATGTTAAAAACTGTGGCATTAACCGTAAACGATCACTAATAGTCAGTGGTTATCTCAAATAATATGAAAATATTTAAATTAACATAGAAACACAGTTTGTTCGCGTTTCTGACTACTTCTAAGATGGATCGGATGGTTATTTTGATAGCCATTTGAAGAACTTGATTTTCAAAAAATAATTCCATTGTATACATGAGTATAAGTTTTATACTTATACTACCCGCATTGCCTACAAATGCAAGTACTTGTATAATAATTGTAGGCGCAAAACTGCAATATTGTTATTTTATCACGTAAAATAACATTTTAGTTAGAACGCGAATAACTTAAAAGTTACTAAGATCGAAAATATGTAGGCTTTAAATGTATTTGATCACTGAATTGCACAACTTTTTTTATTAATCTAAACATTATCTTCGAATGCTATTCTTTTGGGTCTATGACAAAGCGCCGAATGGACAAAGCGCCGAAAAATGACAAAACGCCGAAAATGCTTCTGTGGACAAATCGCCGAATGTGGTCAAAACTACCGAAAAGTAAAAAATGACGCCTTAGCGATCATAACCTGGCGTCGTCCCCCGAACTCCAAAATCAGCGGACAAAACGCCGAAAATGTTCTTGTGGACAAAACGCCGAAAATGCTTTCGTGGACAAATCGCCGAAAATGTTTCTGTGGACAAATTGCCGAAAATGTTACTGTGGACAAAACGCCGAAAATGTTTCTGTGGACAAATTGCCGAAAATGCTTCTGTGAACAAATTGCCGAAAATGTTACTGTGGACAAAACGCCGAAAATGCTTCTGTGGACAAATTGCCGAAAATGTTTCTATGGACAAATCGCCGAAAATGGTCATGAAAGATTTTTTTTTCAAATGATTCATCTTGATATGTCAGTAAATACTAGTTTACTTGAAATATCAAAACAGGTCAATTTGCTACAGAATGGGATAAATATGGGTCGAGTGGCACATCGATGAGAAGGTCTTTTAATTCTCGTTATGGATTTGTGCTTATATTAACGATTTGTTTAAGTTTTACTTAAAGAAAAATTACAAAATTGAATATTCTTAAGGTTATTTAGAAAAGACGAAACACTACTACAGCTCAATGAGTTTATCTGCACTTATGTCTAATCAATTTCTAGGCACCATTGAAACAATTGAAGAAGAAGAGGGCCAAAGGAATCAATGAGGAGCAACATGAAGAACAACCTGTTACAAATGAAAACTCTTCCGTGTGCATGATATGCAAATCTTCTCCCCTACTACAGTCTTGCTGCCTTGCAAACATTTTGGGCTTTGCGAGGAATGCTGTGATATACAGCAGCAATTAAAAGAAACGCCAGCAAATCTAGAAGTTGAGGCATATGATAGAGTAATTGATTACTCTGTAGGTCCAGTTGACCACATTCGTGTTGAGCAGTATGTGCGGGTGCTGACAACATAAATATGTACTTAAACTATTACTGTAAAAAGTTTTAAAATCAATTTCTTCGCAATTTGTTTTTTTTATTTTTATAAGTGAACTAGCAAACCCGGCGAACTCCGTTTCGCCACCAGATGGCTTCGTTTTATAACATTTCGTTTGGTGATTAAAAGATGAAGGAAATTTTTTTTGTTTTATATTTGAAAAGGAAAAATTTTATTTCATTTCACAACAGTAATGAATTCATTTTCGATTACAAAAATGAAGTGTTATTTAGTTGAACTTCTCTAAGTAAATGAAAGTGAATCCAAAGTAAATACTGAATCGAAGCGTCCACAAATTATCCGTTTCATTGAAGTGCACTTTGGTAAACCACATTTTGTTTCTTGGTCTGACGTTAACACAAACACTAAGCGGATGGTTTCCCAACTCGTGAACACGCAACGTATAACTGCCCATGTGAAAAACAATGATTTTCTAAATTTATCCGCAAACACTAAGCGATTGGCGTAGCGACTTGTTAATTGTCATTGCGACGCTCCGGCGCCATCTATTTAAAATATTGGTTTGTAGTACATGCTATGTATCAGAGATGGCGCTGTATGTGAAAAAAGATTTTCCCGCTTTTCTGTTGACGGAAAACCCGACTTATTTTTATATAGTAGATTATTAAGTATTATTGTTTTGTGTATTTATCTACTGGTTTTTATATTAAGACTTTTTCATATAGCAATGTAATTAAAACGACAAACTTAATTTTACTATTTTACATGTTTAAAACATTACCTTTAATAATTTAGTTATCTGCAAAGCAACACAAACGTTTCTCGCAAAAGTACACAACGCCCCAATAATAATAATACCATTGTAATACTAATAAACGTGAAAGAGCTTGCACAAATCGTGCCGCTCTAAAAAGTGAAAAAAACAAGTGACACCTTGAAGGTTTTGTTTAAACTTGATTTAAGGTATCCTAAGGAATGGCTATATTGTGTGTCCCGGAAAATCTGAAGCATTGTGTTTAACATGGGGAATTTCAAAAGTCCGATTTATATGTCCCCAAAGTGTTTTTAGGATATTTTCACTATCAGAACACTTAACATGTCTAATAGAAAACGTTTTGCGTCATAATTTCTAAAATTTAACCAAACAAATTAAAATATTTCAAAAAATATTTAGTAATATTTCAAAACGTACGAGAGTTGAAATCGCAGTCATTTTTCGAGGGGTCTAATGAATTGATTTTTAGTTATCAATATATTTTGAATATTAATTGCACACAAATAAAGGACGCGACGACACTAGATGTCGCAACACTTATTGATTGTTTATGAAACAAATGTCCATGACAATTTTATTTCTACAATATTCATCTGAACAACGTTTTTGAAAAGATCATTTTTTTTACTTTTTGAGCAAAGTTAAGGCGCACTTACTATACGCTTTAAACACGTTTACTACTTTTGCGCCGATGTGGCTACAAAACATATAAACGTTTTCGGCGATTTGTCCAGAAAGGTATTTCGGCGTTTTGTCCACAGTAACCTTTTCGGCGTTATGTTTACAGAAGCGTTTTCGGCGATTTGTCAATAGTAACATTTTCGGCGATTTGTCCACGGAAACGTTTTCGGCGTTTTGTCCACAGAAGCATTTTGGCGTTTTGTCCACAGAAGCATTTTCGGCGTTTTGTCCGCGAAAACATTTTCGGCGTTTGTCTACGGATTCGCGGGTTCGGTGACGACGCCAGGTTACGATCGCTAAGGCGTCGTTTTTTACTTTCGGCGTTTTGACCACATTCGGCAATTTGTCCACAGAAGCATTTTCGGCGTTTGTCACTTTTCGGCGATTTGTCCACAGAAGTTTTCGGCGATTTGTCCACAAATTCGTGGTTTTGTCCATTCGGCGCTTTGTCCGGACCCCTTCTATTTTGACGATTTTGTTAATTTCTTGTAAATTTGCCTCTCTGCTTGAATGGGTTTATTTTTATGTCATTTAATGAAATAATAACGGTGACATACACCGTGTCCGCGTAAGTTGATGGAAATACAATGGAAAACTATGCCATTATTGATTTTATGAAAAACAATTATTCTTCATATAAAGTTGTGCACGTTCTATAACCCAAAATTCCACCATCAGACATGAAATTATATTACTCGTATAATTATAATAATTTATATTATTAATATCATTGAAAATTTAAGTTTGAACATTAATACACAACAATGATAATATTTTTAATTGTAAATAAACAATATTGAATATAATTATTAAAATTTTCGATATGGTCAAAAATATATGATATGAAAACAATATTGAGTATTTTAAACTTATTTTTTATCCGCAACTTTTTTTCTTATTAAAATTTTCGATATGGTCAAAAATATATGATATGAAAACAATATTGAATATTTTAAACTTATTTTTATCCGCAACTTTTTCTTATTAAAATTTTCGATATGGTCAAAATATATGATATGAAAAACAATATTGAATATTTTAAACTTATTTTTTATCCGCAACTTTTTTCTTATTAAAATTTTGATATGGTCAAAAATATATGATATGAAAACAATATTGAATATTTTAAATTTATTTTTATCCGCAACTTTTTTTCTTATTAAAAATTGTCGATATGGTCAAAAATATATGATATGAAAACAATATTGAATATTTTAAACTTATTTTTTATCCGCAACTTTTTTTCTTATTAAAAATTTTCGATATGGTCAAAAATATATGATATGAAAACAATATTGAATATTTTAAACTTATTTTTATCCGCAACTTTTTTCTTATTAAAATTTTCGATGTGGACAAAAATATATGATATGAAAACAATATTGAATATTTTAAACTTATTTTTTTATTCGCAACTTTTTTTCTTATTAAAATTTTCGATATGGTCAAAAATATATGATATGAAAACAATATTGAATATTTTAAACTTATTTTTTATCCGCAACTTTTTTCTTATTAAAAATTTTCGATATGGTCAAAAATATATGATATGAAAACAATATTGAATATTTTAAACTTATTTTTTATCCGCAACTTTTTTCTTATTAAAAATTTTCGATATGGTCAAAAATATATGATATGAAAACATTATTGAATATTTTAAGCTTGTTTTTTATCCGCAACTTTTTTCTTATTAAAATTTTCGATATGGTCAAAAATATATGATATGAAAACAATATTGAATATTTTAAACTTATTTTTTATCCGCAACTTTTTCTTATTAAAAATTTTCGATATGATCAAAAATATATGATATGAAAACAATATTGAATATTTTAAACTTATTTTTTATCCGCAACTTTTTCTTATTAAAAATTGTCGATATGGTCAAAAATATATGATATGAAAACAATTGAATATTTTAAACTTATGTTTTATCCGCAACTTTTTTTTCTTATTAAAATTTTCGATATGGTCAAAAATATATGATATGAAAACAATATTGAATATTTTAAACTTATTTTTTATCCGCAACTTTTTTTCTTATTAAAAATTTTCGATATGGTCAAAAATGAAGGTACTCTACTCATGAACAAGAATGATATAAATTATTATTTCTACTATTATACGAGTGATATAATTTCATATCTAATGATTGAATTTTGGGTTTTAGAACATGCACAACTTTTATAAAGAGTAACTGTTTTCATAAATCAATAATAACAAAGTTTTCCTATGAAGCCAACTTACGCGGACCCGGTGTATATAGTTATCTACGTCGTTATAATATATACTACTAGCTGTCCCGGCGCGCTTCGTTACGCCAAATAAAAGACTTGTTAGCAGTTATCTGTGAGATCTGTTAGATATTCTAAATTTTTGACTTTTTTTTTTTAATAAGATGTGTGAAAAATATATTTTTTTACTTTCACTTGGCTTTTGTTTGCCGCACGTTATTGACGATCAAGAATGCGAACTCAAATGTGCATTGATAATGTCAAGTGCCAAGTCGATCGCAATAAGAATCGTTGCGTGCATACATTTGCATTCGATCAACGTCTCATTCATCTGATTTTAACCAATTTCCCGAGAGAAACGAAAAAGCATCACTGATTTTCAAAAAATCATATCTCCTAAAGTATGCATCCGATCGCAATTTTTTTTTGTTGGAAAGGTACATCTTTTGGCTACCTTCGCTTTATCATTTCGACTTCCTCCAGGAACATGCACGCACACCCACTGTGTGACGAAAAACGCCTAAAAAGTGGTAAATTTCGCTGTTTTTTGCGATTTCCGCGGAAACCGCGAGGGCAATCGCAAAAATGAAATGTTCGTGACCTATTCTCGATCAACCTGAAGAAGTGTAAAATTTTATTCCAATCGGACTAACGGTTTAGGAGGAGTTCGCGGACAAACAAACAAACACACACACATTTATTTTTATATACAGGGTTGCCCATTAGTGCGAGGAAGGTCGATATATCGAAAATATTGGGATTAGAAAAAACTTTTGCAATGAAAGTTGTGAAATCAATGAGCTGCACATTTTAAATTATTTTCGTTTTTATACAAGGTGTCCCATAAAGGTTGCGACATACCAAAGTTATGGTTTTTAGGAACCATCCATTTTATTACAAATTCGGATTCTATGAAAAATTCTAATGTGACCTTTTAGTATTACATAGTGTCTAAAATGAAGGGTTTTTGATATTTTTCACTTTTTTCCGGAAAAATTCATTTCGAAAAAACTTAAATAACTCAGTTATCCCTGGAATTTGTTCGTCTGCGATTTCGTAGCTTTAATATGCATTACATGTTCTAACTACAACTGGTTGTTCACCTTTTCAACCTCGCTTATTTTTTAGTAATTAGTTATTTAAATTAAACTCATTAAATTCATGGATGACTTGATTTTTCTCAAAAGGCACCACCTTTTTTATGTGCCGTTGAACGTAGAATTTCATAAGCTTTCTAATGATAAGATTGTAGGTATCTAACTCTTTACTTAAAAATCCGCAAAAAACCGTAAGAGTTAGATACCTACCTTATCATTAGAATGGTTAAGAAATTCACGTTTAAAGACACATAAAAATGTAAGTGGTGCCATTTGAAAAATTCAAAGTTATCCATGAATTTAGGGAGTTCAATTTAAATAATTCATTACTCAAATCCTAGCAAGATTAGAAAGGTGAACAACTAGCTTTAGTTAGCTTTTATGTAATCCATAATAAAGCTACAAAATCGCAGATGGATAAATTTAAGGATAACTGAGTTACTTAATTTTTTTGGAAAGTCAATTTTTCCGGAAAAAGTAAAATAATGCGAAAACCCTCTATTTTAGACACTATGTATAATGTATAAGTCACATTAAATTTCTCACGGAATCCAAATTTGTAATAAAAATGAGTGGTTCCATTTAAAAACCATACATTTAGTATGGCGCACTTTTATGAAACACTCTGTATAAACGAAAATAATCTTAAAATGTGCAGCTCATTGATTTGCACAACTTTCATTGCAAAAGTTTTTTTTTTTAATTCTAATATTTTCCGATATATCAATCTTCCTCGCACTAATGACAGCTTTGACCGAAGTCATTGTTAAACAAAACGTCCTCCGGATTTGGGCCATGTCAAAAAGATAACCGTAGTTGCCTACGCTTCGCCACCTATCGTAAGAGGCTTTATCAGGACGAGGAACTTGAATCAAAGTTCAAGGTAGACAACTAAAAGTCAGATTTTAAACTGAAAAAAATTAATCAGATTTTTTCCAATTCAAGGTAAATGTAAACCAGATGGTAGTTTTCTGTCAAACCTTCTATCTCTTTCGTCACTTTAAAGAATCATCGCTCTCCTCTATCCTAATTTCTTTTACGTCCGGATCAGAACCCATCGTGCCGATTCAGCATCTCTACCTACAGATTTATACTACTTTCTCTTCAACGTCCATGCCTACATCCGACCACCTCTGTTCGATTGATCCACTATGTTTCAGAAACTACACACCTACATTCCCCAAACCTTGACACGATTTTTAGTTTTTAAGAATTAATATCACACTTGCGCTTTGGCGAAAAAAACTGCTATTCTTTCCTATATTTGTGAAGCTGAGGCTGATGAATTCCGTCGGGTTCTCATTCAAATGGTATGGATCCCCTTACTTTTTGTGAAACATTATATAATAATCTTGCTTGAGAAAAACGACGCCGTTTTGAAAATGAATCATAACCTCGCTTTTTGACAATTGACTACTTAGGTGGTGGTCGTAATGATGCCAAGGATTTTGGTAAAACTTTCAGAAAGCTGTTATGGTTTTATTTTTTTATAAACCGAGAAAAACTTGCGACGAAAGTCGTATTTGGCGCGCATTTTGCGAATTTGCGATTGGTTGAAAATAAATATCGATTTAGATTTCCTGGACGAAGGCGGACATTTTCTCTTTTTACGTTCTTGCTTACTGTACGGGTGGTGTTTAGCGTTAATCATTAATTAAAATTTACACAAATAGTTTAAATTCGTCTAAACCTACTACCTGTTACCTTACGTTTTCTCTACGTCTTATATCTGGATAACCTTCTGGGGTGTTCGGTGGAAGATTAAAGACTTTCCTTTTTGACTAAGTACAACGCCCCGGTTATTAACATCAGACAGTTGCAGGCAATCAGTGGGTACCACGTCTACCATATAAGGGGTGGCTTATGCTTTATGGCTTAAACAAGGAGTCTAACGCCTTCCAGTTCTCTTCGAACACCTTCCCCAAGAAGAATCCTGTGGTTACACAAACTAAGGAGCTGCCGATCTCGTCGCTAACTGAACATTCTACTCTCGGGACTTCGTCCACCTAATACAGCTAAGTCTTAGTGTTTAAGTATCTTGTTTATTGCTAATGCGTGTGAAGCTCATGTACATACGACATAAAACGGCTTTGATCTTTAGTTTAAGTAAAACCCTATTCGGTGGTACACTTAATAACCGAGAGATTATAATCAGCTCAATACGGGCTTGTGCGCTTTAATTTTAACGGTTGTCGCGAAATCAAAAGGCCTTTTGGGTTTGCGGGAGGTACTTACCCCGTTAGATAAGTTAGTTTAAGCGTCAGTGTCGTTGCATGTTTGACCAGATAAATTGCCGTGTGTAAATGATATATGTACACCGAGTGTTCCTATCAGACAATCCTCAATTGGAACGTTAACACTACGATTTGTGTTGCTAAAGCTTAACTGTAAATCCGGTGCGTTATTCGTATAGATTGCTTATTATTTAAGCAAAACTACTGCTAAATTACGTGACGACATTTGACAGTTTTTCTCCTTTTCACTCCCCTGTTACTATAGAAATTTTTAAATTGTCTGTCTTCCTTTATGATTAATTATTGTGTCAATTTGTTTGATCTAGTGTATCTAGGATTAAGTAAAACCTTTTGATCTTCTGTTGGTCGGTTTTATTTGTCTCTCTTACCCAGCAGGTGTCGCCTTGTTAGGACAGCGGTTTAATTTCTTCGAACTTCTTAAGGACCCCCCACTCTACGACGACGCCGGAAAGTTGCTGTTCTACCTAAATAACATATTTTCTAACAACCTAATACGCTACACTGATCCGTACTTTCTTTTACTCTTTTTTTTTGTTCTATCTACAGCAGTCGTTTATTTGTAAACCTCAACCGTTACAAAGCCAATATGTACCTTATTTTACGATGGTTAATCAAAAATCTTTTTCGTATTTACGCCAAATTTATCATATCATCCGTATAAACATATCGCTTTGAATATTGTGATATTAAAATAAATTAGAATTAATTTGTATTTTGTTATTTTACTAATATTAAGCACACAATTGGTGTAATAAATGCTCTTTTGGCAGGTATTGAAGATTGGTTTGTCGCTTGATTATGGATTTTGTATTGTGCAAGTTGATTAACTTTAAATTTAATAAAAATACATCTATTTCTTATCTATACCTCGTTGTTTTGTTTATACCGTAATTCCAATTTTCAAGATTGGTATTGTACGTTTGAAGCCTGTATACAGACTTTAAATAAATGGAAATGACCCCTTCTCTGATTAAAATGAAATACTTAGTATTTGAAGATTGGATAGGATGTTCAAGAAGAATGAATTACTAACCCCAAAAATTTCATGAACTGCTTTCAACACCTATTTATTTGTCTTCACGTTATTTTAGTGCTACATTTTCATTTTGTGAAAATTTTGACTCCCGTCCTAGTATTAAAGGGTCATGTTGCAAAACAGAATAAAATTTGCACACAGGTGTAACTTTATTTGACGTTTGTTTTTAAAAATGTTATACTGTAATTTGTGAAAGTTACCAAGAAATATTATGTAACTGAACGAACAATCAACTTATTTTTCAAGTGAGTAGTTAAAAGAACTTATCCCGGAAAAAGTCGCCGTGAAGTGAACTGGAAATCTTAAAAAATTTGTTTGTTGAAGTGAAGTGAAGTCGAACGTTCTTTGTGCGGAATATCTATGTACATTCAATTAATTAATTCAATGTGTAAGGATTAACTATTAACGTGCTTAACATAAATGTGTCGGTTTGTATGTAGATATGATAAATTTGTGCATCAAACTGATAACTACATGTGTGCAGTTCATAATGTACAATACACAACTTGTGCGGATAAAGCTATTTGATCGCAACTACAGGTACATTTACCAAAAATTATTACTGTTTTAAATTTTTAATACGTAAATCGTCAAGCAATTAATTACAATTTGACTTGCTTACGTCACAATGGCGGATGAATCAGACAATGAATCTGATTCATCCCTTTCATCCCAAAAATAAAATCAAAAACATCGTGCGCTGGCTGTTACAAATCTGTAGTTAACAATTCGAAATGCAACACTTGTAATAAACAATTTCATCCTAGTTGTCTCGGCAAACATAAATGCGAAAACGATGATCAAAATCTAAACACTACAGAAAATAAAGTTACGTCAGATACATATTTTCTAAAAAAGAAAACGAACTACTACTTAAATTAGTGAAAGAAATGGAAGCAAGGAATACAGTACAAGCAGAGAATATAGAATTACTTAAAGAAAAAATTAACACTTTAGAAGAAAAACTAAAATCAATAAACACAATAATACAAATCAAACAAAACAGAAATCTACTAACAAAGCTAGTCGAAATCTAACAATGGAGCTACCCTTAACTAACACCACAAATAGCGAGTTAAGTTTACCTCTTAAACCACAGCCGTCACCGTCACCACAAGCTCACCTCACGCAGCCCATTCAATCATACAGCAGAACACTACAAAATCAATCTGTTAAAAATACGATCACTGATCAACTGGTGAAATACGAACAAAAACCAACACTGTCGGAAATGCATCTAAGAATTCAAATGCTGATGAAGATGTCTTCATTAAAGTCGTAAATAGAAGAAATACAAGAATACCAAAAACAATCGGTACTGGGTCAATCTCTAAATCAGGTCATTTTGCCGGTGTCGAGCAAAAATCTGGTTGTATTTATATAGAGTAAAAAGAACAGTTACGGAAACTATAATTCTAGATTATTTAAAGAAGCTAAACCCGAATACGCAGAGTCGTTTGAGGTAAAAGAACTACCAACTTTGAACACACAAAACAAATGTTTTCGAGTTGGAGCCCACTTTGAACTTAAGAATGATATGTATGTTGCATCGTTCTGGCCCGATGGTATAGGATTTAAACGTTATTATTTCCATAGAGAAAAACTTGATGCTAATCCCGCTACACAAAAATCTTTTTTTAACGTAAATTCCAAACTAGAGTCAAACAACTCAACCAACCAGAAGATAACGATTTTTCACCAAAATATTCAATCCTTAATGAAAAAAAAAATCCTCAATAACCTAAACCCGGAAATAATTTTCATATCAGAACATTGGCTACAAAATGATCAAATGGTTCAAACAAAAATCATCAATTATCGATTAATTAGCTACTTCTGTCGGCGTAATTCAAATCACGGAGGCGTTGCGATCTACTCTTCAACAGATATTACCCCAATACATCGCCAGGACATTACAAACTTATCAGTTGAAAGTGTTCTTGAATGCTGTGCTTTACAGTTGAATAAATTTGTACTAATTGCAGTTTATAGACCACCTGACTCTTCGGACGACTTTCTGGAAGTTCTTCAAAGTATACTCCGAAAAGCATGCTCGGGAGGAAACAATATTGTAGTTGGAGGGGATTTCAATATCAACCTCTTAGTTGACTCATATCTTAAAACAAAATTCTTAGATTTAATGGCCACTTACAATGCATATCCTACTATAAATGAAGCAACCAGGATTCACTATAATGGTACGGCTACTTGCATAGATAATTTTTTAATAAATTTCAAAAACGAACTTATTTATAGCTCTTGTGTGAAAACCAACATTAGCGATCACTTTGCACAATATATAAAATTTAACTGTAAATCTTCATATAAAAATAACACTGTTAAATATTTTTTAAAAGATCCTATAATTCAAACGACATAAATAAATTCAATTCTGCTATACAAACAGAATTGTGGGAAAATATTTATAACACAGATTGCACAAACAAAGCCTTTTCTAATTTTCTAAATACTCTGCAGCATTATCACAACACTCATTTCCCAATAAAAGAATAATATCTAAAACTAGCAATAAATTTAATGCTTGGATTACAAATGAAGTAATTCAGCTCAAACAAAAAGTTGATTTTTATTCGGAACATTCATTAGTTTATCCCATTTTCAAACCATACAGTAGATACTTAACAAACGAATATAAAAATTAGTAATTCAAACAAAAAAGATCATAACGACAAAAAATCGCTCAGTCAAATAATCGCATAAAACGATCTGGCAAGTTATAAAACAGAATGAAACATATAACTCAATAAATCATGAGATAAAAAACAGTTACGGACAAAAAATTTCAAATTTTGAAGCAGCAGAAACTTTCAATAAACACTTCGTAAGCATGGCACCCAATCTTGTAAAAACAATGTAAACAACGCTGTATCTAATCCAAATGTAAAGTCAAACTTGTACTCATTCTTTGTAAAACCCGTCACGGAGAATGAAGTAATTAATGTAACTAAATTACTCAAAAATAGTCATGCCAAGGATATTGATGGTATCTCTACTTGGTTTCTGAAACAAATCATAACTCACATTAGCAAACCTTTAACTTATCTTTTCAACATGTCATTCGAAAACGGTATTTTCCCTGACAGGTTAAAATGCGCTGTTGTTATGCCTTTGTTTAAAAAAGGAAACACTAGTAACATGAACAACTATAGGCCCATAAGTCTACTACCGGTTATCTCTAAAATACTGGAAAAACTTATGAACGAGAGAATCATAAATTTTTTCAATAAAAATAATATCTTGTCCAATATGCAGCATGGTTTTCGCATGTCAAAAGTACGGACACAGCGCTGAACGATATACTAAATTTTATTATAAGTAGCATCGACAACAAACAGCAAACATTAGGCATATTTGTCGACTTAACAAAAGCTTTTGACTGTGTAAACCATGAAATGCTTTTAGAAAAGATGTACCGCTACGGCGTCCGTGGAAGTGTATGGAATTGGTTTAGGTCATTTCTAACTAATAGAAGACAACTTGTAATTTACGCAAACACTAAGTCGAAACCACTTCCATTACAAGTTGGTGTTCCACAAGGATCAGTGTTGAGCCCCACTCTTTTCATTATATTTTGCAATGATTTATTTCAACTAACTGTTGACGAAAATAAGTCGCGTATCGTGTCTTACGCGGACGATACCAGTCTTATTATCAGTCAAACAAACATGACAAATCTTGTAAGTGTAAGTAATACTCAATTCTACCTCTTACAAAATTGGCTATATAACAATAATTTAATAATTAATAAGGAAAAAACAAATTGTGTTTTCTTTAAAAATAAATACAGTAAAACGGAAAATCCGGTAGCGGTACATTTAAACAACGAAGACTACTCTGTTGTAAATAGTATTAAGCTGTTGGGAATCTATTTGGATAGCACGATGTGTTGGGATTCACATGTTGAGAGTCTTTGCTCAGCATTGACTACACAATGTTACATGCTAAGACAGCTGAACGCGAAATGCAGTATCAACATCTGTCGACTCGCGTACCTTAGCTATTTTCATACTAAATTAAGTTATGGAATAATTCACTGGGGAAACTGTAAAAACAACACTTTCAACGAATATTTACACTACAAAAACAAGGTGTGCGTGCACTTCTCAATATAAAGACAACAGATAGTTGTAAATCTGCATTTCGAGGTTTGCGCATTTTGACTTTAGCATCGATTTATATTTACGAAACTGCAATATTTGTTCATAAAACAAACATTTATTTGAAAAGTATAACTTAAATCACATGTATTCCACAAGAAATAAAAACTATCTACAACCACCAAGATATAACACCACATGTTGTCAAAAATCGCTGCATTACAATGGGTGCAAAATTTACAATAAATTGCCATACACTATAAAAACAGCCCATTACATAAATTTAAGCACTATTTAAAAACTATCTGGTTGAACAATGTTTCTACGAGATTAGAGAATTTATATAAACTGTGATCTTTGCTCTTTTGTGACAGATTTATCTTTAGTAAAGTTACTGTACTTTGTTCTTTTCTTGAAGATAAATAAATGATTGAATTGAATTGAATTGAATTGAATTGAATTGAAACAATCTGAGATTCATGCATAAAAGAAACTAATGCCATTTTAAGAGGAGGTGAAATTCAACACGATTAAATCACGTTGTTAGTTGTTTTATGTACCGTAACCATCATAAAACACAAATAACTTTGGGTTTCATTAGATTGAGTTAGAGTCTGTCTGTTCAACATAGAAACAGTTCGAGATGCTTTTAAAAGTAAAAAATATTTTATTAATTTTTTTAAAGATTATATACGTTTAAATGCTTATTCGCATGTGTTAATTATTGTCGACAATGCCCACACCTTCTGAGTCATTTTTTGACGTTTTCTCCAGTTTTTGAACTGACTTTTTTAAAACCTTTGCCTTTATGAGGGCACATACATTTTCAATTATTCTGGCATCAGGAGATTGGAAAGGTTAATTCATGTTAATGATGCAATTTTCCTCCTTCCGGACTCGGTAGGCGTAATGTTTCGGGTCTTTGCTCTCTTGTGAGGACCAATCGTTGGTACTGAATTCAAAACTCTTACTGACTGATTTTGCAAATTTACCTGGATTTTTATAAGGCGTAGTGCACGCTTTATCCAAAACCAAGCCCAAAAAGTGTCTTTATGGGAAAAACATGTTCGATCAATAGCAATCGATATTTTCTGTTGTACAGGGCATGTATTTTTGCATGTTAGCTTCCCAAGCAGGATTTCGACTTCATAGAAGGGTAAAGTACCTTTACATTGCCCAATTGCCGTCTGATGGTATTTATGCTGATATTGATTCCACCACTGCTACTGTAATTTTGAATAGCTGTAAGATCACTTTTTAGCGACATTTTTCGATTTCACATACCAATGTATATGTTTACTGTGACAAATTTAGAAATAATTTTGATTTAAAAAACGTCTACAAGCAATAACTTTTAAATTAAATCAAAAAACTAAACATGGTTATTTGGGTTGACTGATTATTACTTATTTTTAAATAAATCTAACCTACTAATTATTGTAAGTTATTAAAAAAATCATTAAACTCTCTATTCATAATATTTAGTCCTTACAAAATGTATATTTTATGACGTTTCATTTTTCTGTAGTTAATATAAAAAGTGAAAATAAAAACTAAGGCAATTCTTATTGTCAACGTATATATTTAGTTTTTTGACAAGAATTTATTACATAATTATAATTAAGATACCAAGTTATAGTTTAAAATTAAATGAAAACTTTTTTTTAAATAAAGGTACTTATATAAATAAATTTTAAATAAAGTGTATTACTATATAAATAAATATAAGAAATCAATAATGGGTGTGACCTCCATTATTATTGATACATTCTTGGAGGCGTCTGCTCATTGACGCTATCAAGGTATCAATATAATTAATATTAATCGTTTCCCATGCGGTATCAATGGCTGCAATTAGTGCATTACGGTTTACTGGTATAAAATTTGGCCCTTGTTGTGTTGTTAAAATCTGGGCTTTTTGCTTGCCAGGGTAACAGCTCAAGTTATTTTCTCGTATCCAATTGCGCACAACCCGCGAAGTATGAATAGGGGCGTTGTCCCAACATTATGAAAATGTTAATTCAACAGATCCCGAACTATTTTTGGAGAAAGTATAGTGAAATAAGAATACTTACTTGTTGGAAAATATAATCTTCGTCTGGATAAAACACTTCGACTGAAGGTTTCATAATAGTTTCCAAAATATCTAAATACGCAGCAGAATCAAGACGTCCATCGATAGCCCAACAAACTCCTGGACCCCGCGCGCTAACCCAACCCCACACATTCACAGAAAAATAACCACTTCGTTTTTAGGACATATGTGATTATTTTCGTAACGAGTTCCTTCCATTCTAAAAACTTTTAGTGGTCCATCGTTGCGGCTATTGAACGTTTTTTCGTCGCTAAAATCACTCGATTCCAAAATTCCAAAGGTTCGTTCACATATCGCCTTGCAAATTCCAGACGACGTCTCATATTTTCGTCACTGAGAACTTCTTTGCAGCAGCATTATACTTCTTTATTCCCATCTCCTTTAATCTTTTTGTGCAGTTATACGGCATCCGGGAAAATGTGTATCTGCTATAGCCCTGGAGTATGTAGCAAATGGTTGTTCTGTTACGTAATGAAACAACTCGAGATCTTGAGCACGTGTAGATACTTTAGGTCTACCACTTCCGATGGCTCTTTCCAAAGTGTGTTCAAGATTCCATTTTACTCGGTAATGCCCTACGGTGTTTTTGGTATATCTAACATACGTGAAATTTCACGCACGCTACGGCCCGCCGCTAATTCCGAAACAATCCGCGCTTTCAAATCAGCACCGAGATGAGGTGGCATTTTCACAACACTTGAAATTTTAAACTAAAATGGAATTTACATTTCTTACTTTATTTATTGGTTCACACTACCCCTTCTCAAACAGTAGGTAATTGTTTATTTATTACATACTTCTAATGACCAATGTAACAACCCTTAGAGCAATATGACTCAAAGGAAGTAAATTAAACAAGCAAGGATATTCTATTGTTATTGAAACTTATTCATAAAGTAAAAGCCATTTCCTTATAATGCTAATGGACAGGATTTTCTTTTAAGTATTAAGATTACAATAGAGGACTTATAAACTTTCGAAAATATCTAATTATAAATATTTACACTGCAATTGCGCTTTTTCCTTAATAATTTCTTAGCAATAACATACACGTTCTTGGTTTTAAGTTGTCATAAATTTGATATGATATAAATTTGTGTTTCTAATATTACATCACAAACTAATCTTTATTCGCCAAAAATTGTTGCTTAAGTTGTAAAGCTTCGTACACACCTGAACAACAAACCGAGCAACAAACATAACAACGAACCGAAAGTCAAACAGAACGACAAACGATCTTTTATGATTTCCACAATCCGAACAACAAACGGAACGTTTGTGCTGTTCCCATAATTATTTTCAGTAGTTTTCAGTTCATATATATTTATTATTGAGAAGAGAAAATTGCGGAAAACAAGAAGATAGTGCCAACCAAATTTTTACGCACAAAGAAGAGTAAAAATTATAATTTACTTCGCTTTTTTTATTTTGGAAATTTCCCGCCCAAATGATGCTAATAGGGACATCATTTTTTCTTGCATTCTTAAACACTGATTAATTTAAAACATTTTTCTTCTGTCAACTCCATAATATTACCTAAAACACAACAAACCCACAAAAGGGAGGACAAAATAAATAATTTAATTCTCCGCATAAGTTTGTTCGCCGTTTTGTTTAGATTCGTCCAAACCTGCAAACGCATTCGCGCGCTTTTCTTTGATGTCGGAGAAAAACCGACAAGTTGCGGGAACGCCGCAAACCGTTCGTGGAACAATCAGGACTTGCGAATCTGTTCTAAAATTCGTACGTAGCACCGTCCAAATTAATGTTCCGATTGCCGTTCGGTTCGTTGTTCTGTTTGTTCCTCGGTTTGTTGTTCAGGTGTGTACGAAGCTTTACAATAAGCATATTAATATGAACTATATCTTATGAAAGGAGAGTTATGTAACTATAATTAACGACTTAACGTTACGTTAGTAGATTCCATTTACTATTTACACATATTTTCTTGGAACATTCGATAATTAACTATCGGGATATGATGACCCTATACTTCGCAGGTTGTGCGCAACTGGATACAAGCAAATAACTTGGAGCTGTTACCCTGGCCAGCAAAAGCCCAGATTTTAACATTATCGAAAATGTTTGGGCTCGAATACTTGCTGTTATCCGAAGACAACAAGGGCCAAATTTTATACCAGTAAACCGTAATGCACTAATTGCAGCCATTGATACCGCATGGGAAACGATTAATATTAATTATATTGATACCTTGATAGCGTCAATGAGCAGACGCCTCCAAGAATGTATCAATAATAATGGAGGTCACACCCATTATTGATTTCTTATATTTATTTATATAGTAATACCTTTATTTAAAAAAAGTTTTCATTTAATTTTAAACTATAACTTGGTATCTTAATTATAATTATGTAATAAATTCTTGTCAAAAACTAAATATATACGTTGACAATAAGAATTGCCTTAGTTTTTATTTTCACTTTTTATATTAACTACAGAAAAAATGAAACGTCATAAAATATACATTTTGTAAGGACTAAATATTATGAATAGAGAGTTTAATGATTTTTTTAATAACTTACAATAATTAGTAGGTTAGATTTATTTAAAAATAAGTAATAATCAGTCAACCCAAATAACCATGTTTAGTTTTTGATTTAATTTAAAAGTTATTGCTTGTAGACGTTTTTAAATCAAAATTATTTCTAATTTTATTTTGTAAACATTTCCTAAACAAAATTTTGATTCGATAATTAATCGAGCTATGGTGTTTAATTAGCGATACCTTCAAATATATTCTTTAAAGAAAAAATTAAGTAAGCAACGTAAATTACCTATTTTCTAAAACGTGCTTAGTGTAATGATTCATTCTACAGTCCTTCTATAAGATAACCCCTGCTGAGACTACCTGCTGTTAGAATTGTAAATGATACCCTTAAGCCCGCTTCACAATGTGCAAACTTTTGTTTACAGAAATTGTGGTGTCCAAGTTTTAAATTTCATGAGTGTACATATAAGCGTGAGATATTAGAAATTTTAGTAGTCTTTGCTAATTACATAAAGTCTTCTTTTCTTATTTTGTTTTTGTATATTGTTAGTATAAAAGATTAGTTGAATTTCTATTAATTTATTATTAATTTTTTTGAATGGAATGGAAGGTAATTCATTTTTTTTAAATTGTTCTAAACGCTTTCACCTTCAACATATGAATTTATTTTAAATAAAAACTTGGTTCTGCCAAATCCTAATGCAAAATATTTACCAAAAATCTATCATTGCGTTTTACTAAAAACTATTTTCTATATTCTAACTTGTATTTCAAATTTGCAAAATTAATTTAAACAATTTACATAAATTACACTTGTACGTTCCACTCAATGTTTATTTTAAATTAAGATTTCCAGTTTCGCATTTAAATTTATAAAACGTTGTATTCTAATTCAAGAAACAAATTCGAAAGGAATGCGAACATATTACATGCCTGAAGAAACAAGAGTCAAAGTTGCTTTGTTTGTACGAATAAAAAATATATTTATGAATTCAAACGCATAGTTAAACAACTATCTATTTCCTCATGAACTTAGTTCTTGTGTGTGTGTAAGTCAATATTTATCTTCATATTACCTCCTTTGATCTCGATATTATTTAATGCCTATTTCATATTTCGATATGAAGCATTTTGAATCATTGGTTTGCATATTAAAACTCGATTGCGGAGTCAGTCTGAATTTACTGTAATTTCAATGAACAATTTAATTATTTTTTCTAATTATTATTCCTACTTGTTTTAGCAGTTTTTACTCAATTACGATTGTATTTTGGACGTAATGTTATATTGAATCATAGTGGCACAGCAAAAAGAGATTGGGATTGAAACATGTGATAATAGACAAATCATCAATCTTAATTAAAGTGTCTTTATGATAGTATAACAATTTAATAATGCTACACATTTTACTGTTTGAACTGAATGAGTGGGAGTAATGCTTTTTAATCTACCATTACGAACATACGTTGAAGGTGTTAATCCTCATTTTTATTTTTGTTTCTGGGATTAAAATAAATCAATATTTCACCGCGAGGATTAAAACTTTGACAAATCCACGTGTTAAACTAATCTATTTTTGTAACAATCGTTTAATTTATGAGAAAATATTGTGATTATAAATAAACTTTGTATTTGCTCTCGCTACTTAATAGTTAAAATTAAACTATGTTTACACAGTTAAATAGAGGTCGTAGACATTTTAATTTACACTTGTTGAATACTGCATTTAAAAGCCGTGGAAAATCATTTTAGATAATCGAGTTAATGATTGTGAAGTTACGATTTTATAAGCGTACTTGATTTTAATGAACTTTAAAGTAATAGAAATGTTTAAAATTATATCAAGTTTCATCTTAATTGTAGAATTGACTTTTTTAACCTTAATAAGCTTGTTATTGCTACTAGCATTAATTATACTACTAGCTAGGTACATTATTGGACGTGTAGTGCATGTCTTAAGATTGGTATTTTGGTATTTGGATTTGATCAAGGTTTTCCTATCAGGGAATCGTGTGATATTAATTACAAGTTGTAAATTTACAATTTACGTTTTTCATTTTCAATCACCTCCAAGTAATTTTTTTAAAGTTAAATGAATATAATAAGTCTTCATTTCAAGGCAATTTACGCCCAGTAAGTGAAAATTTTAGTAAAGAAAATATACTTAATAAATCTAACATTCTTCACTTGTATTTATTAGAGTCATTACTGCGATTAATTTATAGAACCATCAACCATCGTCAATTACAAAACATATAGAAAATGGGGTATGTAGTAGAACAATTTCAAATAATCCGTTATTATAGAATCTTAAAACTTAAAAGAAGAAATCAACAATAAATATTTTCAAGATGGTGACACTTTCGGTTATACCGGAAGTATGTATCAACTTGCTTTTTTTAATGGAACACCCTATATATTATTCTATTTTTGAATTTTGCCCAAGATTCTAGACACATTTTGTGTATAATGTCCTATACCTAAGTCTAACTGTTTTGGACTTATTTTAAATTTTATGTCAAAATGACGTTTTCAGGCCTAAACAAAATTATAAAATTTTCCTCTACTAATGCCTTTATTATTTAATTGAAATAGGGTTCCTTGTAGCAGGGGACCTATTTTAGTGGGCTATGTCGATATTTTGATAATAAATTAATACAGGCGATCAAAAAAAAAGGATTAAAATTAAATTAAAAACACGTCAAAAGTCATTTTTTTAAATGCAAGCACCATGTTTTTATAGCTTTATCTTATTTAGCATCAAAAATAAGGTTGGCTTTGTACAAAGTTGTCTATTCAAAAATTCATGGTTTTCGAAATATTGGCAATTTAACTTTTTTTTGTTGCACAAATGCTATTGTATTTCTTTTAATATGAATGGTTATTCCTAGTTGGCCATGATGGCGTTAGAAAACAATCATCTGTCAAGGATATGTCAAACTGTTAAAAATTTTCAATAATCATGCCGGGACGCCTAAATTATACAAACGAAGATTACTTAAATTTATTTATTATTTATGGACAATGTGATAAAGTTATATTAAGAACATGTGTTACAGTTAACTGTACCGACTGTGAGTGTTAAAGTGCATATCGTTACCAAAGCGATAACTTTAAATGCTTGAAACACACGTGTGTCGATAAAGCCAGGTGTTCTTTCGTTGCGTGTGTAATACTGTACAAGTAATTACTTGGCTTTATCGACACGTGTGTTTCAAACATAATAAGTTATCGCTTTGATACGATATGCACTTTAACACTCACAGTCGGTACAGTTAACTGTTGGCATTTCTTAGTTTGATACACACAGTTTGACATATCCTTGACAGATGATTGTTTTCTAACGCCATCATGGCCAACTAGGAATAACCATTCATATTAAAAGAAATCAATAGCATTTGTTCAACAAAAAAAATGTTAAATTGCCAATATTTCGAAAACCATGAATTTTTTGAATAGACAACCTTGTACAAAGTCAACCTTATTTTTGATGCTAAATAAGATAAAATTATAAAAACATAGTGCTTGCATTAAAAAAAATGACTTTTGACGTGTTTTTGAATTTAATTTTAATCCTTTTTTTTATCGCCCTGTATTAATTTATTATCAAAATATCGACATAGCCCACTAAAATAGGTCCCCTGCTACAAGAAAACCTATTCCAATTAAATAATAAAGGCATTAGTATAGGAAAATTTTATAATTTTGTTTAGGCCTGAAAACGTCATTTTTGACATAAAATTTAAAATAAGTCCAAAACAGTTAGACTTAGGTATAGGACATTATACACAAAATGTGTCTAAAATTTTGTGCAAAATCCAAAATCGAATAACATATAGGATGTTTCGTTTAAAATAAGCAACTTGACACCTACTTCCGGTATAACCGGAAGTGTCACCATCTTGAAAATATTTTAATGGAACTGCCCCCGTCGATGTTAGTATACTAACAAATTTTCAAATTTTTCCCATGTACAGTTTTCCTATAATCTATCTATGGCGTTCCCGGTGGGACACCCTGTATTTTGGAAGCGAATTTTATACTGAAAGTAGTACCTTATATAGGAAAAATTTTTGAAAAAAAATTATCGAAATTTAAATACAAAATTTGTAGTTGCATAGGAAACAATTGAAATATGACATCAAATTTGAGTTGTTTTACAAAAAAACTAAAGTGTCAGAGGTATAATCAAAATTCTTATAATGGCCACATTAAGTGAACGAGAGAGAATTGAAATTCTCTTAATGATTGGTTATGGGGACAGAATGCGTACATAACTAGAAGTGTGTGATTTATTTAACAATAATCATCCAGACAGAGTTCCAATAACTCAGTCCAATAAGCAGAGTAGAACAAAAGTTTCGAGAATATGGCCATGTCTTTCAAGAAAAGGCCGACCAACAATACATGAAGATGTTCGTTTAGATATCCTCTTAGATCTGCAGGAAAATCCGCACAAGTCCACCCGAGCTGTCGCCGCAGATCACAACGTGTTTTTTAAGTCAGTAGTAAACCATTTCAAAAAAAAAATTAAGTTTAAATTTTTGATTTTGTATAGTATCTAATAAAGTTTTCTTTTTCAATTTTCGATTATTTTTTTTCCAAACATTTTTTCTATATGAGGCGTCAGAATATGGGTTGTCATTTAAAAAATTGACAACTACTATGTTACTCTTTTATGGACCACCTGCTATAAAAAAAATTACAGAAAAGAACGTCGAAATCAAGCCGACGTGTTTTTGCAATTTTCTCAAAAATAATTATTTTTCGATTTATCGAATTTATGTGGGACTTTTTAAAATAAATAAATAGCGATCCAAAACCTAAAAAAATATTAACAAAACAATTTATAATAAATTACAATTGGTATGAATGATAAGTGTACTAGTTACATAAATAATAATTCTATACAGGTGAATCATAAGGTACATCAATTACAATCAATACAAAATGTACACCAGAAGAATGACAAGAGCAAGAGAAGAAAGAAACACGGGCTAAGAGTCAAGAGACAAGGATAGAACTTTGACTGGTTTTTTCGAAGACGAAGGACGAGATTTAGGAAAGAAAAAATCAAGTAGAAGGAGGATCGATTTTAGATAAAAGATTTTACACTACGAATGCTAGAGGACATGAATAAAGTAATGATGAAATTGGACAGCCTGGAGAAAAATATAGACAACATGAAAAGGAACATGGCGACGAAACAAGACTTTTTAAAACATGCAAGAGGAAACAAACAATCGATTTCTAGAGATGGACAAAAAATTTGAACTAAGATTATTATCTTCCGGGTTGAGCCGTGTTCGTCCTTCCTTCCTACGTTCTCTGCCTGACGTTTCGCTAACCATGCTGTTAGCTTCTTCAGAAGTTACTCTAAAGACTGATGTTGTATTCTGCTCTTCGTTATATATCTATGTTCCGCTACGGTTGGTTGATTTCGATCAGTGACGGGTGGTTAATTTTCGATGGTTGGTTGATCTTCTGTTTGGTGTTGACTAATTTTGTGGTGACATTTGTTTTTGTGAAGAGTTAGTTTCCACGTGTTGCTTAATCGGTAACCATCTTCTCGATTGAAGTTATTTTTATTTTTCATAATTTCTAAGGATTCTCTGATTACCCTTGGATAGTAGTTGTTAGTCCTTGATAGAACTTTAGCTTCCTCGAAGTTGATGATGTTTTTCCTTTTCGTGTAGATGTTCTGCGATTGCTGATTTATCTACTGCTCTGGACTTGGCGTCTCGGTGATTTTCTTTTAATCTACATTTTATGTTGCGTCCGGTTTAACCAATGTAGACCTTTCCACATGAACAATCAATTTGGTAGACCCTTTTGTTGAGAGTTTCGGCAGGTTATCTTTATTAGAAGGTAGTAGTTGATGTATTTTTCTAACCGTTTCAAACCTGACGCCGATATTCTTCTTCTCCAATGATTTTCTTAATTTGTCAGTTACTCCAGCAGTGAATGGCAAACGAGCATAGGTGGTGACCTGTTCCTTCTCTTTTCGGATTTCCTGCGACAGGCGGCTCTTACTTCTTTTCTGGTATAGCCGTTCTTCATTAGGGCTTGTTGGACGTGTCGAAGTTCTTCTGCCTTGTGAACCTCGTCAGAAATCTTGTTAGCTCTATGCAATAAAGTTTTGATTAGAGGCCGCTTCTGCTGTGGATGATGGTGTGATGTGGCATGGAGGTATCGGTCGGTGTGTATCTTTTTACGATATACACTATGAGCCAACTTGTTGTTATCATTACATTCATACATTAGACGCTTCTACGGAAAGGATATCTACCAGAAAACCAGGCAACTGGATAAGTTACGGAAGAGGAAGAATCAACTGCTATCCTCATTAGCATATCTACGACGATGCCGAGGAAGTTTTATGATTGGATTGGATAAATTAAGGAAAATAATTTGAAAGCAGTTAAAAGCAGGTATTGAATTTCTATTTACCGTTAAAACCCTAAATTGAAAAATTATGTTTTCATGTGCAGGTAAAATTAATTAGTGTAGTACCTACCTATTAGCAATGGCACCAATCAGGTCAGGTCAGGTCAGGTTTGTGAGCTCAGATAAGTTGTTGTTGTCGACGTTCTGGGTTATATTTGAGTTCAGTGTTAGTCTTAGGTTCGAACCGAGGTCTGATTTGTTTAGATCACCGAGAGTTAAAACAACAATGTCCATTAGTTGATTTTTATCCATGGTGCTTTATACCGGGTGTCTCTGGCAAGACGCAACATAGGAATTTCACTATAGAAAAAATTGAATTGATCCACTAAGACTAGAAATTTTCGTATTGACGTATACGTTACAATTAATTGTTATTGCGTGTTCCTTATTGTAATATTCTCTAATTTAATTTATGAAAATGAGTGTGTATACAATCCCTCAGAAAGTTCAAATGGTTAAGGGGGTATACAGAGATGAAAGCTATAGAACCACTTCTGCTTTGTTTTTGCTGTACTTTTTCCGGATCAGCAGAGATACCGCAGTGTACACAAGCGTCCGAAGCAGGTTCAACAAAACCAGAAGATGGACAACGATGAAGAAATCAATGTACTCGGTGCTGTGCAACTTAACCCTAATATTAGTTTTCGACAACTAAGTATCGACTGTGGTGTAAATAGGTGTCAAGTTCATAAAATTTTAAAAAGCATAAACCGATGCTGATAAAAGGCAAAATTTTGTGAAACATTAATGGAGATACGCAATAATGATATGAATTTTGTTAAGAATATTTACTTCACCGATGAATGCTCGTTAAATTTCAATGTAGTTTGCGGTATCAGCATGATGGGTGTCCAGCACATAATGGGAATCAAATAAAACAACTTTTAAATGAAGCACTTCCTAGAACCTGGATTGGAAGAGGTGAGGAAGTTACTTGGCCATCAAGATCACCAGGCTTGTTTCCCAACGACTTCTTTTTATGGCCTTACATATCTTCGAAGGTTTATACCGACAGAACCCATGACACAATTGAGTCTTTAAAAGATAAAATTGTGGAAGTTTGCTTCAATATACCAGCAAATATGGTTGCAAATGTAAAACGAAACGTCTATTTGGGGCACAGTAAATGGAAAGCATTTTAACCAGTTGTTATAAGCCAAGCTTGCTTCAATAGCTATATTAAAATATGAAAGCAACTGCGCATTGATTAGAATTTTCGTAAAATCACAAAATACTAAATACTTATTTTTTACAAACTTAAAGAATAATATTTACATTTGAAGAAAGATTAGACATTCTACACTTGTTGAAGTTAGAAAGAGACTAACTTCAACAAAATGCCGTAACGTATTGAGTATATAAGAATCCGAAATTTTCATAGCAATAGTAGATCTAATCAAATTTTTTCTATAGTAAAAATCCTATGTTGCGTTTTGCCAGAGACACACGGTATAAAAAATAACACAAATTACACTTAACAGAATTCAATCAAACAATTATTTGAACTTTATAAATATGTGAAATACTAATACCTATATCTAACAAAAGGTCCACAAAAATACTTAATAGTGAATATTTTACAATGTTTCGTTTTTTACAGCTACAGGAATTTTCTCATTGAAACAATTCAAGAACGAATTAGTTAAAAGTCAAAGAACTTCTCGACATTTTCTAGCCACTCCTGGATTTTACAAAATACCTTAATTAGAAGTTTTCCATAATATAATTTACAAGGGTATTTCTTAATTAAATTTCATCACTTCAAATGCAAGTAACGTCTTAAATGCCTTAAAAATATGTAAAGGAAAAGTAGCATGCAATTAAATTGTACGTGCAACTTTCGTTTGAGCCACAACTCTGTGAAAGAAATAAAATAAACTTTGGATTAAAACTGTAAACGCTAAGTTTTTAAGGTTTGATGATTTTTTAAGATATTGTGAGGATATACATACTAATCTTTTAAAGAATAAATGTGGTGCCACTGAAAAAATTAAATTTGATGTTTAAAAATAGTTTTGGAAATTAGACATAGAAAAATTAGAAAGAGAAATGTATAAGGAACCCGAATTGAATGTTGAGTGCTCTACTATTGTTTTCCCTCTTTTCTGACGAGGAGAGGATGAAAACGCTCTTTCGCAATACGATAGTCAAACTGAAAGGTTCAAACTATGTTTACTTTACGATAGAAGTTAATTCACTTGCCTTTTTTTGTAGAAAAATGTTTTGCCACTGCTTGTAAGAAAAATTATAACCACGAAATTCATGCGAAATTACTTTAAGGCGTTTATAAGACAACTACGGCTACTACTGTAACAAAAAATGGTTTAAAATCAAATTAATTAGTGTGAGCAAGTGTAAATGTTTTAGAATATCTTAGTTGCCCTTACTTTATTCTTATTTTCCTTTGTGCGAATGGATTTCTTCAATATTCTAATAAATTAGAAGTGAGGTGTTCAAAAGAAGGTAAAGTTCCAACCAAATGACAGACAGGTTTCTTCAACTTCCATCTGACATGTTTACCAAACCGTCATCAAAAATAGCTTCATCAGGTTACCCTCGGAGCGGTTTCAAGATGTTGGTGAGCGAACGAAGAAGAAGAAAACTTGTGATCTTATCGAAAAG
Source organism: Abscondita cerata (assembly GCA_030710515.1). NCBI lineage: Eukaryota > Metazoa > Arthropoda > Insecta > Coleoptera > Lampyridae > Abscondita > Abscondita cerata. The sequence goes on along the minus strand of JALBCR010001748.1, from coordinate 6,917 downwards.
CTACGCACGACGAACTTACGTACACAGCGCAACTGAGTCTATGGAAATCGGGGAAGGAAGATGAGCAAAATTGGTGAAGAAGCCACCCATACGACCCCGACAGGGCTAAGAAAATCAGAAACTCATTAACTGCTACTAAGAAACGAACTGGAATTTAATCTTACACTAATGAGGAAGTCTTGTTGTTAATGATGGGAAAAAAGTAAAGGTTGCCGATTATTTATTTGTCGTATGGCGCGATACTTGAGGCTAAGATGCGTTGCTATACTCCAAAAATCTCAAACATCTACAAAAATTCAATCCTAATAAATTGTTGTTTTCAATATTTCAACGAGAAAAATGGCAGAGATAGATATAATTAGTATATCAAAACGGGATGTGACGGCGCTAGAGGACAATTCGAGTAAAACCAAAAGCTTAGCGGAATATTTACAAAAATATTTATTTTACACATTTTTTCTTGAAATAAAATAAAAGTATTGTCTAGAATTTTTATTTTGAGCGAACTTGATGTGGTCTTGAACAACCACCTACCTGAACCGTATTAAGGCTATCCTTGTTAAAATAGTTATATTTATTGTAACTTTATTGGTTTTTTCTCGTTTTCTATGAAAATTTTGTATACTTTCTAAACGCTGTTAGACGTGTAACATAATTTTTGTTAATATAGTTATATTTAGTGTAATGTTTTTTTTCTCTTTCTTTATTAAAATTTTGAATACTCACTCGACAACTATTTCTGTCCTTTTGAGAGTTTTCATGATTTTCAAAATTTTTTTAATAACTTGTATCTTAAATTGATTTTAAAGTCAAAATTATATGTGAATTTTAAGAATGTAATAAAGTAATTTTTCTGAAATTTTAAAAAGTTCGAAGATAACGAAAAAGGTGGTTAACCATAATTTTTTGAAAATCGTCTATGTAACTATGACACATTGAAAGTAGACCAGTTTTTATGAAATTAGTAGATATTATGTAGTTGCTATTTTCTTGTGAAAGATGTGTACGATCTAAACTTTTATATAATTTATTTTTCAAAATGCAGAAGTTGAGGGTCTGTTAAATAAACTCCAAGAATTTTTGTTTAAGAAATGAGGTACAGATTGCAACTTTTTCCCCAATGTTTCAATTATTCAACAGGACTGTTAATATTTTAGTGAACAACTCTTTAACGTAAAAATATGTTTTTTCTCTTTTAAATAATTTCATTATTAAGTACAGAACTTTATGACATTCCAAGAATACCACATTACTTAACTAAATGGTTTAGTAGTAAAATCTCAGTTTAAACGTAATACTTTTATACTTTTATACATAACTTCATTTGTTTGTCCAATAAAATGTCTAATTATTTTCTTTATTATTTACACAAATTTGACGATGACAAATTATCTACGTTAAAAGAATAATTCTGGGCGAGCTTTTGTTTCTTCCTGGACCAATCGACAGAATTGTCACTCTCGACGTAGACAACGTCTTCTTCGTTCCTACTTTCACTGCCACTACTTTGCAACACCTTTTTTAAATTTGTTTTTATTTTCGCATCCGTGTTGATCTTGTTTAGTTTAATTTTATTTCAATTCATAGGCTTTCTCTATACCATTCTTCTTGGATTGCAGTGATGATGCGACTAGTTCCTTTTTTCTTCTTCTTGATTGTTGTCTAGAGGTGCCTTTGGAAATGGTTTAACGGAAGCAGGTGATATAATTATAGATGGGTCATTGGAGCAGGAATGGTTCAGCTTGTTTGTTTGGATCTTTATTGTCTGTTACAGACGCGTATAGAAAATCTTGTTCTCCAAATATATTTTTATCAAATGGATAAATACCAACGTTTGAAAATCATGCGCAAATATTTTTGTACGTAAAAGCACCGATAAAAGCAGAGTTGGCAAATTTTGAATATCCCCAATACCGCCTATGACTTTGGGTTTTCTTTAGATGGACGTACTTTTTCCACAAAATGTTTGAATGCCGACAAATAAAGATAAAGATAAAAGTTATCAGATGTGATCCATTCACTTTTGTGACATAAACTTAGGCTTCCGGTAGGGCAATCTTCCAGCATACCCTTGGAAATATGAAAACGGGAGGTACCTGGTTACCTGAAACAGAGACAAGTGCCAACATTGTTACAAGCTGGTCCTGTTCAGCCGAGGTAACCTGACCTACTTGCTTGGATAAACGTTCAGTGATACGGGACGGTGATTAATCCCCTGTCTCGTCAGCGTTATAAATTCTGTCTCCTATAGATTAGTACTTTTCAACACTTTTGTTTCCAAAAATGTCTTCACTGTGTTGGATTAAAAAGCAATTGCCTTCGACAAGCACAGTGACATCGAACTGCGCAGTGACAGCTTGGGATGTCTCTTCATAAACAGTTTAATTCAATCTACTCCTGCTTTTTTGTCAGTTGTCCAATTTTTTTGGCATATTTTTATTTAGTTTCGCAGCGTAATGATACGCAAGTTCTCCAGTTTGTGAACATTTTTGAGGATGTTTTTAAATATTGGCTCTTGTTCAAGTGAAAACACTCCAATCTGTGGCTCATAAACAAATTTATTTTCAGTACACACTTTTGCCTGCGCTCCTAATCGAGCTAGCATGATTTTAGCTATATCAAATTCTAATGATGGTTCAATATACAATTCTACCTTCTAACACCATGACTGCAGCCTCCTGTATAGTTTCTTTGGATTTTCTTATCCTTTATTTTCGGTTTAGTGTCCATATTGGGAAATATGTGAACTCTGCAATTGAATATAGATAGGTACTATAGTAAGCAGAAAAACAACATAAATAAAAAAGACACATGTCAGTATTTAAATGCCCCTTTTAACACTTCAATGTCTGTCTCTTTCAACACAACGGAATAAAGATGGCCAATTTTGAAATTTATGTAAAACTTAGCACAAGCCTTCAGTCAAACTGCATATAACACATAAATCCACAAGGTGTCAACTTTAAATCATTGAATTCAGCTTAAGAATCTGACAGCCACAAACTTTTGAACAGTATTCGGTGACACCACAAGGTTTCGTGGATTATTGCCTGCCCCTAGAGACATCTATCGACTAGTAGCATCAATTTATATTTGTAGCAGATTAAAGGTTGTAGCATCTGTGCCTTTCAACATTTGCCCTTTCATGCCACCTCTCCCTACTCATGAATAAATTGACAGTGTCTTTCGCTTGAACATAATAAATTTGAAAACTTACGTCTTATTATGATTGAGAGAAATCTTTTAATTCTTTTGTTTTTATTAGAAGAACATGATAAAAAGTTGCCATAATTATAATACGGTATTTAATATAATAAGAATTTCCTCTGACGTACAAATGAATAAAAATGAATTTTTCATTTTGGAAAAACGTGATAAAATTGTATCTTGCTTCTTTGTACATTCGACATTGAATATTTTGATCTTTCTATATGAGAATTTTCCTCATAAAATTTGAGGCAATGACAATTTTCTATTTTTGAATAGCAACTAATAACAAGCGAATTGCGCAATAATTTGAGCGAGGCGCGATCCCAAAATTGATAGTTCAATAATTTAATAAAAAATGTTAATTTACTTTTTGTCAAAACTACATATTTTTGGTAGGGTTTCCCACTTGATTCGTTTGAAACCTACATTCGGCAAGTTCTCTAGCAAAATATGTTTCGTGATCATAATGTATACCAGATAATGTTGAGTAAATGTTTCAAGAGTACCTGTGTATAGGGAAATTATTGTTGGATCAGCCACGATTATCGGTAACATTACGATCACTTGACATACTACTGTTAATTCATTCATGAGTAAAAATCTCATAAGCCGTAGTGATTTTTAATTTGACAGCGATAAAAATTTACTGCAACCTTTAAACCTTTTGCTTACCAAGGCATCAATTTGTATCCTAGAAGCATTGTTGTTATTTGATTTGTTACATATTTATTAAATTATCTTACCGAATTATACTCGGCCTTTTCTTAGAAGGTAACAGCTTTCAACGAATTGTTGATGCAAATTTGTTTAGTTCAATTACCCAGCAACAAACACTTTCATTAAAACGGAAAATTTATTCGGAAAAATTTTAAATTTTCGTGGAATTACATGTGAAAAAATGTTTAATCAAGAATAACTACTTGACCATTTAGTTCACTAATACAAAATTATATTCACAAATATATCCGTTGTAAGCCCCACGTAGTTGTTTAGATGTGTAAATTGCATTCACGCCATTGCCATATAAAGCAGCCAAGTTGAACGGGTTTCTTTAAAAATAAATGCATAGTGATTGTTAGAATATAAATTAATATCCTCTAATAACATATTTCCAAAATGTATGTGAAAGCTAAACGTATCTTTTTTATAACGTTACGGTATAGAAGGTTCGGTTTTTAATACGTTAATCATTCTTAGTTAGCGATCTTCGTGTGTAGGTATGTGTCGCTTTTAAAAATCAAAATGCATGACTAATTTTAATTTAATTTTGTATTAGAACCACGTGTGTTCAAAGCAACACAACAGGCAAACGAACTGACACATGTAGGGCTTTATGTACATAGGGTTCGGTAGAATTTTACCTCAAAGCCTTTTATATTACCACCATTCTAAATTTCCCCATTGGTGCAGCAGCGTTCTTTGATTTTTACATTCACGTGTGTGCCATTTGATTTTCATTTTTATTTAAGAATGTAAGGTTTTCTTATAAACCCGTTTTGTCGGCTTGTAGTTTTCAAAACAACAATGTATTGGAGAATTCTTTTAATTATTTTTACATTCCCTTTTATCTCTTTTAATAAATAAAGTGACATTATTTATAATTAAGAAGCATAACACGCAACGAAAGTTAGAACACCTGATGCCGCATTTCGTTCTTATTATGAGCTCATCAGAGGTGTAAACTTAAGTGCGGTATACAACTGTACAAGACGGCGGTTGGTCATTTAAACTCTCGTGGAGCAATGAACATAAGAGCCATGACTTTAAATCTGATGTTTTTTGAATGAAGAACATATTTCAATAAATTTTCGAATGCACCTTCTAGCATACAAGCGTCTTTCGCATCATTGTAGTGGTATTTTTAGTTTGAGAGGATGCACAAACTTTTTATAAAGAATAACTTTATCGAAACCCATAATATAAAGAAGGTTTCCCATTTGGTGCGGGATATATGTACATAAAATTTTTTTGTTGTCACACACATTTGGATATTTTTTCTACGAAAATCGTTTTCGAATTAACAAAAATTCAAGGAAGCACAATTTACAAAATCACTACCTCCGGTATGCTCTGCTGCAACAATTAACGCGTTGCAATGCGAATTGCGTCTACCTTCAAAAAAATACCTAGGTGGCACAAATTTTGGTTTAGAATACATTAAATAAAAATCTGATTGGTTTGATGTGCTCTACAAATATTATTCGATATCGTTTTGATCTGATGCATAGAAATGATCGAAAATATACTTTTAAACGCAAAAATGCCCTTTGAACGCAACATACTTTAAGTTAATTTTGTTAGTTTAAAAGCAAGTTTCCTATATAAACGCTTATACTATTATAACGATTTCATCATAATTAGGAAGCAAAATATAGTTTATGTACAAGAATGTTAGAGAGAAAATGGCATATGGCTGATTTTCCAAGATGGCGGCATGTTACCACAAACTCAGATTTTTTGCCACTTTTGGGATTTCTGTTTTGGACTACCCAAGAACTCTTCACCAATTTTAGCTTGTAAACTACTTCTCCACACTTTAGATCATTTTTCTTATAAGTCTTTTATGTGAAACATGATCGTTAACGAATACAAAATATAAATCTACACGAGTTTTTTGTATCTTTGGTTTTGGATATTATATTTCATGTCAACCATTAGACAAGAATCATACAATAATTACAGGGCGTCTATAGTATGCTTAACACATAAAGCAGAATCTTTCATATCTTTACAAATGAACCTATGCCCATGTAACCTTAAGGCTACAACTAGAAATTTGTTATTTAAATTTTAGGTTGTTATCATATTTGAGTGTGATATCATTTGGAACTAAGATTATCAGAAATTAATTTGAATTTCATAGTGTTACATGCATCTTTGCTTTGTTCATTGTTTCCAAAAATATTAACTCGTACTCAATCATCACAGATTGTTGCTTGTAATATTTCAAAAGATGAGGGGTTATTGTTAATTAACGCAACTGATGCTTTATTAACATTTTTGCAAGGAAAGGAATGATAAATTAGAGTGACAGCGACATAAAGATGGTATTTATTAGTGCAAAGAATAAACAGCAAAGGACCTAAGCAGAATCTTAGGAACCCTCAGACAAAATATCTGGATAGAAGATAAAAGTTTATATTTTACAATTTTTGTAAAGCGTTTTTTTTCTTTAATAAATGGTGGCCTGAGAATGTTTCTATCTTTTATAGAGCCAAGATTACCTAATGATATTTTATTTTGTTGAAAAATAACTTCAATTATATAGAATTTAATGGAGAAAATAAGTCCATACTGTTATGTTATTGATCTTATACCCACACATACGCACAGACTCAATTATCAAAATTTGATTGATTTTTGCTTGAGCTTATAACATAACATCATATCCCTTTGCAGTGGCATTTGGGAATTATAAAAATCCATTTATTATTTACTGATGTATCTGAATCACCTTTTGTTGAATACGTGAAATGTGCTATTGTAACGTATCTAAAATATAAGGAACAATAAATTATTATGAATACAAAAATTGCATTATAATACATGAAAACAACGGTTAATATGTAGACTATTGTTTGTAAATGGTTGGTCAAGGGGGCTTTGTCGATCCAAAACTCATCGGGATGATCTCTGGAGTTTATCTATCTTTAGGAAGGGTACTTTCTCCTCCAGCAACATGTAAATCGAAACGGGGAAGTACATCA
>JALBCR010001747.1:0-89964 GCA_030710515.1 Abscondita cerata | reverse complement strand
CTTATAGATTTTCTTTGTAATGACGTATGCGCATGCGCAGAAGATTTTATAATATCCAAAAACTTCGTATTATTAAATAATTAAACTAAATGTTTTAAAATGTGAATATTCTAATAAATCCATTGCTGGTTCAAGTAAAAAATTAAAACTTATTCCTCTTCACTGATAGAAATTAAACGCTGTTTGTTTTAAAATAATATTACAACTAAAAAAAGAAATGGGACTGATTTGAACCCTTGTACATTTTAAAATACTTTTTCAAATATTTTTAATATGTTTGGTTAAATTTTAGAAATTATTACGCATAACTTTTTCTAGTAGACATTGTTAAGTGTTCTGATAGTGGAAATATCTTAAAAACACTCTGGGGACATATAAATCGGACTTTTCAAATTCCCCATGTTAAACATAATGCTTCAGATTATCCGGGACACACGGTATAATTTTAGTGTAGAAGAATCTGAAAAACATGATCTTCTGGCTTTAAGGGTTCATGAAATACCTTGTATTAGACCTTCTAATACAAGATTTTTGAAAAACTTAATATTGCAAACGTACGGTAAACTTAGAGTCTTTAGTGATATCTACCAATATCACTATGGTTTCAACATTTCCAGCGAGTACAAAGTAATTCTAATAACAAAAAGAAAAATATTTTATTAACAAAATTACTAGTAATCTAATTAAAGTAAAATGAATAATAATTATTACTTAAAGTTCTAAACATGCGCCCACCCTATCTGCAAAGCTCAATTTACTTCTCTAAGAACTGGGGGTGTTATAGTGGCAAAACATTTCTGATTCTCAATTTCATGTCATATACACTTGTCGGTGGTTCTAGGTAGACAATACCTTTCACATAACCACATAAATAAAAATCAAGTTTTTTCAGATCTGGTGAACAAGGAGGCCAGCTAACAAGACCTCGAAGTCCTATCTACCTTTCGCCAAATTCTCGATTTAGAAAATTACCATCATGTAGCATACACATACAAGGTAAGATGTTTAAGGGTATATTTTCTAGTATAGTAAGTCATTTAAATCAAATCCTAAAAGCGATGATATTTGCGTGCATTTAAACACTCTTCAAAAAAATACGAACCAATCACGTAATCTCCCAAAATGCCACCCCACACAGTAATTGACCATCGATGTTGGTAGTTTATAATTCGCATCAAATGTGGATTAACGGTGTCGTAATAGTGTAAGTTGTGCCTGTTTACACAACCGTTATTATGGAACGTATCCTCATCGGAAAATACCAAATTAAAAAAATTTGCATCGGTGTTTACTTTGTTCAGAGCTCACTGACAAAACTCAACTCTATTTTGAAAATCTCTTAATATAACTGAATTTTATATCCATGAAATTTATTTTTCTTTAAAATTCTTAGCACAGTAGTTTTGCTTGCATCAAAAGTTGTGCTAATTTCAGCAGAGCTAATGCGCGGATTCTACACTACTGCACACTCGGTATATGAAAAAAAAAATGCCACTAAGTTTGACAGTTTGGTCTATGTTCAAACTATCTTGAAAATTTTGTTTACTGATTTCCTTTCATTTCTAAGAAATTAAAGATTTTCTAGAACACTGCAGGTGAGAAAATTTTCACAAATCGGCTGATATCTCAAAAAATAATTATTTTATAGAAATACTACGTTAATAAGATATACCCTAAAATTAATTCAGAGTTGAAATATAAAATAATATACTTACAGGGTGTTCTATTTAAAAAAATTGAGTACGGACCTATGTATCTAGCTTATAGTGACGTTCACTTAGAGCAAGTTATGGCCAAGGTCATTTAAAGCAACTTTGTATACATCAAATTTTTGTGTTTTTGATAATAATGGAGCTATGGACCACCCATCACTAATGGCGCACCTTGTATATTTAAAACGAAATCAAGTTTAATTGCAAAATTTATTAATATATGCTTTGTAGTGATGAATTTTTAATTAATATTAACCTTTACTTTAGTCTGTAAATACCATTTTTTTGAAAATTGTTTTAATGCACAACTCACTATTGTTATGAACTTAATTGATGAAATTATATCCAATTGTTATTTGTGAAAATTTTACTAAAAAAATTAATATGTCGGAATCTATAACTCCTAGCTGCAGGGAATGTTATACAAAGTGACCCTAAAATTTGACGTACAATCCAAAAACGCAATAATATATATATACATATTTATATAGGGTGTTGCATTTGAAAGAACGAAGTTGATGACTTCTGGTACAACCTAATGCTAATTCGTCCTACACTCTTAATGTTTTGGGTAAAATTTCGTATCCTTATTTGTTGAATAACAAAATACCTATTTGAAATGACTCGATAGATTTTATATTACATATTTATGGAACAGCCAAATGGAATACATTCGGTAGCTTCATTATTCGGCATTTTTTTAGAAAATCCTAAGACACGTAAATTTCTAATTCTAAAATGATATTTTGCGACGTATAAATGTCATCCCTAAATGTAACCCTCTTTAAGTACCACCTGCAACCCCTATATCTTTAAATTAGAAGTAGGGGTTTGTGATACTTTATTTGAAAAATCTTTCTTCAAAACTGTTATGGTTTTAAAGAATATAAAAAAATAAAGCAAAACGTAACAATGACAACCGTTAACTACTGTTACAAGCACGTTTCTAGGTAATTTCGATAAAGCTCATAATAGCCAACTTCTCGTTGGTTTGTTTTTTTGCTGCCTGCTCGTTTTTATCGTTCGATTGTACAGCAAAAAATTGTACGTAACTAGAAGACATTTCTATTTACGTCTAGAATGCTGCCATATGTTCAAAATGAACATCTACTGCATTGACAATGACTTGTTTTTTATTTTATCATTATTTATTTGTTTGTCATTACGAATTGGCATTATTTATTAATTTTTTATTTTTCTGTAACGAATTTTCTACATTGGAGAAACTTATCTTTTTTTTTTAATTTCTGCAACAAAATTTAAAACAATAGCAGTTTTGAAGAGAGATTCAAATGAAGTATCACAAGCTCCTAATTTCAATTTAAAGATTTAGGGATTGCAGCTGTCACCTGAAAAGGGTTAAATTTAAGGATGACATTTATACGTCGCAAGATGTCATTTTAGAATTAAAAGTTGACGTGTTTCAGGATTTTTTAATAATAATGGACCTACTGAATTTATTCCATTTGGTTGTTCCACACTGTATTATAGTATACCTCACTAGACGTTGTACCATTACTTTCAGCCCTAGGTATAAATTTATTACCTATTTAGAGATACATTATTTTTAATTTTTTAATAATTTACTCAATTGAAAGGAATTTCCATCTGCCAACAGACTTTGCGAGTACTTATATTTTATTGATGGTTTTACTAAACCTTTGCACATTTACAGATTAGGTTTAAAAAACTTTAGCATTTTACTAAAATTTTTGTACCTTTATTTTTATTATACCAAATATAAATATAAAATTTTTTTTTGGACGTGACGAAACAACACTAAATGTCTCAAACCTTGTTGATTTTTTGTACATTTACATTAACGTTAAATAAATTGTTTGTTTGAGAATATGATTTCTCGATGAGAATGACGACTACTTCGCATGTTTAGAATTTGATTTAATTTTTTGAATAAAAAAATACCTAAATAAAGAATAGTTAAATCGAACGCATAAATAATAAATTTTTTTGAATGCTACTACACAGTATCTACAAAATTGGAGTACCTAACTTATACAGAGAAAAAAAAAAGAAAGGGTGGGTGATTCGTTTTATTAAAGTCAGCTTTTTTCGACAAAATTAAAAACTAAAGTTAATTGAAAGAACTTATGCAACCATCGTTACATATTAAGATTTTGTATCACTAATGCTTAAAAGAACAATTGTCAAAATGTCGGAACGTATGAATAGTACTTACAAACTTTATGGATTTAAAACACTTGTGTTATTTTAATATCTTAAGAATACCATTACAATGATGGCTGGTGGAAGATATGACCTGTAAGAATTGTGGCTTTCACGGTCGGAGACATTATTGAAATTAAAACGTCTTCCGGGATTAGACCAACGTGTCGAAATGGTAAGTAGTCGTCAACGTTTTGTTCATTGTCGCAAGGGTTGATATCAGGGCGAAAAACTTAAAATAAACAAACGAAAGTTTAAGGTAGAACGCGAAAAGTAGGAATCTACAAGAGTGAAAGTTTCCCTGGTTTTTAGTGGTATCTCTTGAACTTTTGTTCGTTTGTTTCAGATACTGGCCTGATGGGTGGGCAAAACGTTAGCAGTTTCCATTACACCCTGACCAATCCTAGATAACGTTTTTGTTTTAAGATCATTTTGGTTTACCCTGTAATTGTTTAATAGCTAATATGGGGTTACCGATAACCCCATGATACTCGTATCAGAAAGCACACTTCCAGGAATCTAGCTGATTCAACGACAACCTACTAAATGCAAATCCAGGGTGGTCAGTTTTTGTTTGGAGGGGGGACATCTTTAGAAAACAAGAGCCCGAAATAACAACAGGACAAATATTTTTATTGTTAATGAATATTCCTTGTAAACACGAATTGGCATTCTTGACCATATTGCAGTATTTTCTAATTTTTTCTTTAATTTTTGAAAACAGGGCTGTCGGGGGCCCTGGGAGCCTTTTGTACAAAATTAGATGCATATATTTGTAAAGAGAATTAAATGGCTTTTTATATGAGATACCTGTCGACTTACCATGCCATTTAAGATTTTCGAGATGGGACCACCCTGTAGATATTTCGCGGTCAACTTTGTCTTCAGAAGACGTCCCCCTCTAAACAAAAATGAAAGTGTTTGAGCGTTTTTTCTTAAACTGTAAGATAGCTCCAAAAAAACGGCCTGTTTCGTTTTCGGTGGGCCACCTTGTATATAGAGTAGCATAATTAGCGAAAAGGCAGTACGGCACCAAGTATCGAGTATTGAGTATAAAAATTGTACATATTACAATGTAAGTTTCCTCAACCAAATGTATTATGCAAATCGCCGCGGGCGTATTCCTTCCATCCAATTCCAATCATCAACGACTCCACACTAAGCAACGTCTCAACAATTTAATTATAAGATTTTAAAAATATTGTGATTACGAAAACTGCAACTAAGTTTTTCAAAAATTATTGAAAAACAGTATGTATTATCGAAAAAGTCTGAAGGTAAAATAATAAATTTTGGACACTATTTACTTTATCCTTTAGTGATTAACCCTCAAAGCATTACAACATTCAGGCTTAGCAATGGATATTAATTTTAATGAACTATATCTTTCATTAAAATTTAGATTTGGTAAAGCTGGTATAACTTTTGATATTATGAAAGTTTTTCTTCAGGTAAGAATTACAAAATCCAATCGAGATTTCCTTAAATTTTTTTAGTATAAAGATTTCGGAAATTAGATTTAGTAGTCATTCCCTAACCGTTTTTGATTTACATGAATCTATTTTATCTGGGTGTTGTATTTTAGGACCCTTTATCTAAAGAGTTAGAAGTTATTTATTCTAAAATTTTGGGTACCCTAAAGCTGACAAAAGTTGCTATGTCGACATTTAAAGCTTAAATTCTTTTCGAGTTTACTTAGTAGTCAAAAATTGTAATGGACAAAGGAGCATTTATTTTACAACGTGGAGAGCTACTATTTCAAATAAGAAATATGTTATTTTGCTTGGACTTAAAATGGAATCGTTTTTAAGGCACTCTCCGTCTTTTATTTGAATAACTTAACAAATTTAATTTTAAAAAGGTAACCAAAAATATTGTTTTATCCACCCCATCTGTATTTTCTTTGCGAAGATTTTACTGCAAGAACATATATGAAACTGAAATGGCACACTGAGGTAAAAATTGAGTTTTTAAACTTGCTGGTGAACTTTAAAACTCCAAGATGGTTACTGATGTCAACTAAAGCTACATTTCATATTTTGAGCCTCCATTTATTATATGATACTAGCGCTCATCCATATTCTACTATTATATTTTTGAGATTCAATATTCTAATTCTGTACGGTTTCATCTTGGACCAAAATAAGAAAATCACTGGAATAGAATTCAAGAGATTGTAACTTAACAAAAATTGATAGTTGGTATTTTATCCTTAGAAAATATAACACATCAGATTTGCTTTCTAGAGGTTGATCTCTGCTTTAGAAGATTGGCCACATCAAAATTATTATGAACGTTTTTCCAAATATCAACAGATGTGTTAATTTAGTTCCTCAGATTTTAAGATTTTATTAAAATGATAGAAGAAGGAAAGATTGTTTACCAGATATTATAGATAAAGTTTTCCAAATACATTAAATTATGTTCAAAGTGATGGAAACCTGTTATTAAAATAGCCTGTTCTTCAATCATTAAAATCCCAAATAGATAAAGAAAATTTATCTTATCGTGTGAGAAATTGTCATGTTGGAACCCAAGCTTTGATATCCATACCAAGAGAAAATTTTTGAAAGTACGGGGAAGAAAAACGATAAAAGATGTTATAGACATGTGTAAAATTGGTAGAAGGAATGAAACAAATGATTTTGAAACACATTTTTGCCAAAGAATAAGACCGACTCACCAATCTTTGAAATTAGTTACATCTTGTTTGTCTTCTCTACGTAAGCAAAGAAGATGATTTGAGGGTTTGTATTTTTGTATGTGCTGCATTTGAAACTTGTCTCAAGTTTATCTAGAAGTAACCTAATTCATCTCTTTAAAACACTACTACGTAAGACATTGGAACGAATTCTATGATGAATCAAGGCCTCTAAGTCCAGCAATGACTATATATAAAACTTTAAAAGGGATATTTAGAACTAAATATTTTTGTCAGATGTTGTTTAAGTGGCTTTAGAAATTACGAAATAAATTGGCCATTAGGATTAGTTTTACAAAAATATCGAGTTAAAGACTGCTGTGAAACCACAGTTGAAACTATTAAAAAGAAATTAAAGTAAAATCGCCAAAAGAAAATTTAATTCTACAAGTTGATGTTTTTTACCAGTGACAAATCAGAAGTTTTGGTTACAAACATTGATATTCCTTCTACCCGTAAACAATCAGACGATGAATAACTACAATAAACAAAAGGAAAAATTTTCAAACCAAAGAGATTTAATCTAGAATCTTATGATTTCGGAGTTACAGGGAGGAAGGATGTTAGAAGTCTCTTTCAAGTGAGTACCTTGATTTTTTGTTCAATATAATTGTTCAATTTAAAAAAAAGTTATATTAAAAACAAACGTTTTTTGCAGAACAATTCTACATCGTTATGATACTAACAAACGTGTAAAAGAGTATCGAAAGTGTGTTCAAATTAAACTTATATACAGGGTGAAGTTTTTGAAAGTGTTACAAGGGGATATCTCGGAAACGGCTTAGAATTTTTTTTGTGAAATTTTGGTAAAGTAATATGCAAACGGGGAGACATCTTTAAATATATTTTTAATATTTGCCCCACTTCCCTATTTTAAAGGGCGGAGGTTAACTTTGGATTTTTAAATGGAAGTTTTTTTTTAATATAAAATTCGAATCTACGTAAAAAGCTAGGTATGTATGAAAAAATTTCAAACAGAAATTTTTTGTTTGTATTTTAGCAAATCAAAAATTTTTTTTCACACATACCTAGCTTCTTACGTAGATTCAAATTTTTATATTAAAAAAACTTCCATTTAAAAATCCAAAGTTAACCCCTGCCCCTCAAAATAGAGAAGTGGGGCAAATCAAAAATATATTTAAATATGTCCCCCCGTTTGCATATTACTTTCCAAAATTTCACAAAAATTCTAAGCCTTTCCGAGATATCCCCTGTAATACTTTAAAAACTCACCCTGTACAATAAATTTCCAACAAATTATTTTGCCATAACTTTTGAGTATGATTTTGTAAATTACAAACAACTTTTGTTTGAAGAAAAAATGTGTAAAATATTTTTATTATTTTTGTAAATGTTCTAAGAAAGTCTCTGTAGGTTAAAGGTCAAGAGCGAATGAGGACTAAAATAGTTGACAGTTTATGAAAAGTAGAGAAGTATGTCAAAATGAATAAGAGGAAATAGATAGAGAGTGCTAGAGAAAATGCACTTAGATTTTTGGATTTGGAGAATATTGTAATATTGTGTGTATTTAAAAATTGATGCAAACTATTTTGTTTAAAATTGAATTATGTGTAAGATTCCTTGTTAAAAATGTGTTTTTATTTTATAGAGAAAATAATTTTTGTTTTGATTTTAAAATCTAATTTTTTAAATTGTTGGATTTTCCTTTAAGTCTTTTGTTTTTATGAAACATTTTTGATGTATCAAGTAAAAGTTATAGTATAACTAACTTTATAATCAATGGTATAACATTTACGTTATCGAATAATTACTAATGAATATAATAGTCGATAGCGTGACTTTGTTTTTTCATTTTCATTTTTCATGTCTTTGATTAAAAGATGCGTATTGTTGGTTGCATATAAAATACATTTAAATAGTTCCCGAAACTCAGCCGTAAGTAGATTCAATAATAAATATTTTATGTTCTGACGAAAACTCTATTTTTTCATAAAAATTTGATGAACATTGACAATCAATTGACGTTTATTAGCTGAAGTTATAAAATACATGAAAAACCTTAACTAAAAACTTTATGATCGCTCGGTCTAAGATTTACTTGATACATCATAAGGCTGATTGACAAAAAATCTTTCTCCAAAAAGTAAAATGTGATTTTATTGACTACCCTAAGGGGTAATCTGGCTTTCAAATGCAAGAAATGAAGAATTGTCTTGATTTATATTGTTTCTGAAACAACAATTTGCTTTTTTAAAAGAGTTGTTCGTTGCAATAATTTTGAATATGAAGACATAATTATTTACAGTCTGAGGTAATAAACGCAATAATACGTAATTACGAAATTCAAGTATTATTAGTAACACTAAACATACCTGTATTATGTTGACTGAACTATTCTTATCATCTGGCCCAACCCATTGTTCTACAAGTACACCTTCATTATAGTCTCCTCTCAAACGTCCCAAAAGGATTTCTATCGAAAACAGTGGCGGTTCCCAATCGGAATCTGTCACAGGCCATCCACCTAACGACGATAAAACATTTCTCAAAGGAATGTCTCCGATTTTACGAATTTGAGCTATAGATATATAAGGAAAATTATTGTGGTATCTTACGATTTTCTGTTTACTTACGTATATTCATGCACGTGTTGTAGAATGTTTTCGCCTTCGCCGTTGCCTCGTTATCCGCTTCATTAACAGATTCTTCCAAGACACCTGCGTAATTACAATTTCTATTTGCATTTTATAAATAAATCCGACTGCCTCACATAGAAATAATAAACAAAATCGATCATAAAGTGAATCGTTTTTCGTTAAACTAACTTCAATTTACATTCCGCTTCACGTTGCTTCAGCGTTCGTGACTTATTTTTAAAAATTACCTTTTAGAATTACTTGTAATTGATCAGCCATTACTTCAAACGTGCTAATAGAACTTCGATCTTCCGGTATAACATGATTTTTCTTCCACGTTCCGCACGCATATTGGAAAAAGTCATGACACGGATCCGCCGAATGGTCCATTGCCGATAACAAGGAAGCGGCTGAAAATAATTAAAAAAATGAATAACATTAAACTCTAATTTTTCTTAATGTTAGTATATATTTTCTTCTTAAGGATAATAATGATTTTTTGACCTAACGCGTTTATTAGGTTAATGGTTAATGGCACGCGATTTACAACCCCACGTTTAAATTCAGTTGTTTAACTCTTTTGCAAAATGAAATTATTATGAAGCGCGTTTGCAAATTTATGTCAAAATGAATTATTGTTATTACGTGTTGCGTCGTAATTATATTTAAAAAAAAAAGAAAACTTCTTCGGAAATACGAGTAGGAAATATTGCTGCATGTACAGAGATCGTTTGTAATCGCAAGGGTAATCAAGGATGAAATAAACATTTTTTGCTCGTTGCCGCCGACAAGTGAAAATTGGTGTATTATCTTTTCTGTTAGGGTGCCAGAATTAGGTTGAACTAAGTGGACAGCCTCTTATATAGGTTTACCAAAAATTATGTTTTACTTCAATTACGAAGGTACAATTAGTGCAACTAGTTTTGTGATCACAGACAGTGCAAAAATGTAAAATAAGTTAAATTTGGTAAAATTACTTGCCAAATTGATCTAATTAGTTGGAATTTGTATGCATATTTTTTTATTATATGTAGTATTCAGCATTGATTTTAATCTTAATAAGAAAGGCATAACTTAATAAAATGATATGACACAAATTAATGAGTCAAACAAAAACTTACTGACCCAGTTACAATATTAGATTAAGTTTATGAGATAGGAAATAGTTGTAGAAAATTAAAATTTGAATTTTTTTTGTAATTAATGCAATTAAAGATATAAACATTTTAAACTTTTTTATATCAAAATTTGTACACGACAAATCTAATATTGAAAATATTCAGAAAAACTCAAAAACTCTCCTTTCATTTGACTGATTTTGTTTAAAATTAAATGTGTGTGTTTTTTGATAAAAACTTTAAGTATTGAGTTTTATACGAATCTTTAAATGTAATACTAATAGTGTCAGCCGCTTTTACGTTCTAAACCAGTAATTAGCGATAAGTCACAAAACTCGAAGAGTTAGATTTTACAGAAAAAATTTATAACTCTTTGTGCTTGGTTGCGTTATTGTTGGTAACAAACTTCAATATTTTAACTAGCAAAGCCAGCATGCTACGCATGAACAATAATTGGCCTCAGCACTTACATTAACATTCATTAGTTGACTAATCAATATGAATGCAGAGTACATGGAATTCGTAAAATGAATCGGAGTAGGTGTGCTCTCGCACAAGTCATAAGAGATTATTGTTTTTCTTGGCGTCGGCAATCGCGAGTTGAATAAACGCCAAATTTTATTACACTATTAAGAATTTATTTCAACACGTACAGTTAGGGGAAGACCGTACAATTTGGCCCACTGTGTAAATTGAACCAATTCAATATTTTTATAATTAGCATTACTAGCGACCTCTCGTATTTTTTTTCTAAACTATTGTTTTGACTTTAAATCGCAAACATAGTTTGGAATTGATCTTTGCAGTATTCTGTACGAAATTAATTATTTTGTGAAAACCGCCAATTGCATGTAACAAGTTGAGCTCTTGTTCGAAGTTGTAAATCAAAGACAGGTAAGCAATTACTAAAAAGTTATTATGTTATGATTCTACATGTATTCAAGTATATAAAAATTATGATTGGTAAAGATTGTACGACATACTATTCTTTAGAAAAATTATTCCATAAAATGCATACATGTTTGTAATTTGGCCCATTCCCACTCGTGTAATTTGGTCCGGACCAAATTACACTCGGGTAGAGAGTATCTAATATAAAGAAGTATTTTCAAAGGGATAATATGGAAGGTGGTCTGATGACAGCATTGACGCGGCTTTGAAAGCTGTAAGAGAAAAAAAATTGGGGTTGAATGAAGCTGCCAGACGATTTTCAATCCCAGCCACAACATTGAAGAAAAAATTTTCTGGGAAGAATAAACATTCAAAGGGAACCAAATATATTGCAGGAAGACCAACTGATTTACCACCACAAATACAAAATGAACTCGTTGAGCACGTTCTAAAACTAGAGAACATGTTTTATGGTGTAACACGCACCAGTTTAATGAAATTAGCCTATGAAGTTGCTGAATGGAATAATCTAAGAACAAGGTTTAATAATACAAAAAAAAATTGCAGGGAAAGAATGGTACACCTCATTCATGGCCCGCCATCCAACTTTAAGACTGCGCACTCCAGAGGCCACATCTTTAACGCGGGCTGCTGGATTTAATGCAATGGTAGTTAATACATTTTTTGATACATATGAAACAGTTCTTGCTGAAAATAGGTTGACACCTGATCGAATATTCAACGCGGACGAAACGGGACATAAAGTGGTATCAAAACCAAGAAAAATATTTGCTAAAAAAGGCAAACATCAAGTTGGAGCTATTACCTCAGCTGAAAGAGGTCAAAATGTATCAGGAATGTACGCAATGAGCGCCACCGGATTTTACATCCCCCCATTGCTGATCTTCCCAAGAAAGCGGATGAAAGCTACTCTGGTAGTTGGAGCACCACCAGGTACCGTATTTAGATGCCAAGAAAAAGGATGAATGGATGGTGAGGGGTTTTATCAATGGCTCTTGCATTTTATAAGTTATGTTAAACCTTCCAAGGAAAATAAAGTTTTGCTTGTATTAGATGGGCATGTTAGTCACACCCAGACTATGAAGGCGAAAAACTTAGCTCGCGACAACGGAATTATTATGATCTCATTTCCAGCTCACTGCACTCATAGGATGCAACCTCTTGATCTTGCATTTTATAAATCTTTGAAATCATATTTTTCTGGGGCCATAACTACAAAGATTTATCAAAACCATGGAATTCCATTAAATATTACAGATATCAGTAGTTTGTTGGGGATGGCATTTCCGCGAGCAGCTACAATGGAGATCGCTATTAATGGGTTTCGTAAAAGTCGTCTGTGGCCTCCAGACAGGCATGTTTATAATGATGTCAATTTTGCTCCAGCCTTAGTACCTAATCGTCCTCTTATTGTTGATCTTGTACGTCCTATTAATGCGGAGGATGTTGTTGATGTGGAGGACTTCAATAAAATTCTTACACCAACCGCTCCTACTATTGATGATCAAAAGACACCTGAGCGTAAAAGTGTAACGTCTACATCTTCTGATATTGGCGTTGATGAAGTATTAAGTAATGCCGAAAATGGTACATCAGAGGCGTCCCCTGATATTTTTGTTGAAGCGGCTACCTCTCATGAAGCGTTCTGCAGTGTCTACATTCCAATAACTGAAATAGATCCTTTACCGTCTTACAGTGGGTCTTCAGTCGGTCCCATGAAGAGACAACAAAGAATTAACACTTTCGGAGTTATACTGCGACCCCATACAAGCAAGGACTGGCAATTTCAAAACTTCAAAAGAAAAAGAAAGTCACCAAGAATATTTTTGGGGTCAATGAAAGTAAAAACAAGAAAGCAGAAACTAAAAGCAAAAAAAATGTTTGCATCACAAAAACAACAGAACCCTCTACAAGTCAATTTGATCCTGTTGACTGCATTGCATGCGGCTATGACTATGAAGAAGATATGATTATGTGCAAGGACTGTAAAGGCTGGGCACATGAGGAGTGTGCTGACATCTCAGATGAAGCGTACTGCGACAATTGCAAAAAATAAACATACCTAATCTTTTCATGTTAAATGTACTTAAGTACCTACTTATGTGTATTTTTGTATTTTAACTACTGGAAGGAGTATTTTTTGTTTGTTTTTTTTAATAAAATTTATTTTCAATTTTGAACATTGTATCAATTTATTATAATTTTTTAAATATGTTTCTGATATTTTTAGCAATTTATAGATACTTTGTCCAATTTACACACCTCAGTCCATTTTACACTCGCTCAAGAACCAATTTACACGGACATGGTTCAATTTACACGATTTCCAAAAGTGGATGTTTTAATTTTTTTTTGAAAATGGTAACACCTAATGATATTTCTTCAACACAAAGTTAAAAGGAATAGGTTTGTTCAACTAGAAAAAAAAAGCGGAACCTTCTAAGTGAATATTTAAAGCTAATATGAGTATTTCTTGTTAGGTGGTCTAAATTGTACGGTTTTCCCCTATTATAATTCCGATAACCATACATAATTCATATTACACATTAACTATCCACAAAAACTCCATGAATACCCTTTTAATAGAAGTTACATCATTTCTAAAATATTTTCGAACACTAAGAATACGAAAGTTCCAATAGTTCTGGAATCACCGATTATTCTTACTTATTCTAGTAATATTTCTAAATAAAAATATTTTCTATTCTTCTTCACCACTGGCTAGCCATATATGGCAGTGTAGGTAATATTTTTATCAAGCGAAACGATTATAAAACCTCACCCCAACATTATTGTATCAAATTAGATTGAATTTCGTACTATACTGAAACACCACAACAAACAATTTCTTTCACTGACCAAAGAAACTATACAATAAGAGTTTACAGTTTTAATTACCAAGAAAAAAAATCTCCAAACAAACAATATGGTTATAAACCAAATTTACAACTCAATCCGACAACCAAAACAACAGAAGGCCTTGGAATACCAATAAATCTCTTATATGCACAATTCAAAACGCAGTATGGCAAGCAACTCCAAAATACCAGAATCTATGAAAACAAAAGAGAACCGATATGAAACGGTAAAGGTATCGTTATATAGAGTTGCTATTAGCAACCCTCTAATAGTCGTATCCGGAACTACAATTTCCTAAAAATGTGGAATATAAACAAACAAAGCATTTCAGCAAACCGACTAAAGGAATTAGTTAACAAGAAATATCCGAAACCTAGCAGTATCATTATGATTTACTCAACCCATATAAATAAGTACGAGCAGAACATAACAAATTAACTCAAAACAATTAAAAAACCAGTTTTTTAAGTACTATGCAGAAAACTTTAATAGAAACGACATATCTGTGAAAAAACCACAAAGAACATCAACAAAGTTCAATACAACACATCTCCACTATGTAACGATACAAAGTCGACTATGAAAAAGCAAAAGTGTTTGCAAAACATTTATCTAGTTGGCTAAAATGTATATACATATTCTATAATTGTTTTAACCAATTTTTTATTATTAATTGATGTTGATTATGATTGACTAGTTTCGTCGCTAAAAACAAACGAACGTCATCTTCAGATTATCTGGCAATTGTATAAATAAACAACAATAAATTTGTATGAATGTAAGCTTTCGCGGCTGTTGTCACTAAGATTATTATCTTCCGGATTGAGCCGTGTTCGTCCTTCCTTCCTACGTTCTCTGCTTGACGTTTCGCTAACCATGCTGTTAGCTTCTTCAGAAGTTACTTTAGACGCCTCTACGGGGAGGATATCTACCAGAAAACCAGGAAACTGGATAAGTTACGGAAGAAGAAAAATCAACTGCTATCCTCATTAGCATATCTACGACGATGCCGAGACCAGGAGGTGACGCCTACTTTTGTGAAAATTCGCCATCATATCGCAACAAATCGTGCAAGAAGAATCATCGAACGTAATGAGAAGGCGCTCACTGAGAAAGAGTACGTTATACTTACCATCAACTGCATATAACGTCAACAGAACTATACCAGCTACATCTACAACTGAGCAGCATACTGGATAAAGAAACATGGAACACCATAGATCGCATCAGCTACGAATATGGGGAATACCACCTACAATCGACTACTAACAGGCATATCAAGAAGTTTGAGAAATTAAGTACCAAGCACCAGCAAACCAGCTATAAATTGGACAAAAACAAAACAGTTGTAAACTTGTCGGACTACCCACTCACCGAAGACTGCATATCAATTTTGTCAAAAGGGATGAACTACGCCATTGCTCCAAGCAAGATACCCACAGAAGAGATAATAGCAGAAGTGGAAAGTGTCATCAGAAAGCTTCCAGTTGAAGAAGCAGAGGAAATACGCCACGAGACTTGCCGGATTTTACAACGTTCCAAAGCTCCACGTAGGAACATCACTCGCGCAGAAGAAATTGCATTAAAAGAACTCAGAAGCAATCAAGAAATCATGGTGACAGGCGCAGATAAAGGCAACGCTACAGTAGTCATGAACACCAAAGACTACAAAATGAAAATCAAACTGCTACTGGATCCACAACTTAACACCAAGTTAAAATGAGATCCAACCAACAAAATTGAAAACAAACGAGAGCCGCAATCAAACATTCAGCTATACCAGTCAATCAACATCGTCAACTGCTACCTTCCGGGACCAGACCACCTAGACTATACGGATTACTAAAAATTCACAAATTTGGTAACCCCCTAAGGCCAATTGTCAGCACATGTGGATCTCCAACTTATGAACTGGCCCATTACGTGGCTAAGTTTCTACAACCGTACGTGGGAAGAACTGAATCTTTTGTGAAGAACTTCGAACACTTCGTCGAATTACTGATGACTCTGGAAGTAACCAATGACGATATACTAGTTAGTTTTGATGTAGAATCGCTATTCACTAACGTACCAGTCGACGATACACATAACATCATAAAACAACTGTGCACAACCCATGGGTTAAGAGAAGACATACCAGAGCTAGCAAGAATCTGTCTGAATACAACTTACTTTCTATGGAACGGAGATTTCTACGAACAAAAATCAGGTGCAGCCATGGGATCACCATTATCACCGGTTATTGCGAATATCTTTATGGAAGCATTCGAGCAAGAAGCCATTCAATCCAGCGAACAGAAACCGAAATGCTGGTACCTTTGTCATATGGCCTCATGGGAAAGAAGCACTTACTGTATTTCTTAACCACCTCAACACTCAGCACGAAAAGATCAAGTTTACCATGGAGACAGAAGAGAATAAGGAGCTTCCCTTCCTGGATGTTCTAGTGAAACGAGGGGATAACAACAAGTTGGCTCATAGTGTATATCGTAAAAGACACACACCGACCGATACCTCCATGCCACATCACACCATCATCCACAGCAGAAGCGGTCTCTAATCAAAACTTTATTGCATAGAGCTAACAAGATTCCTGACGAGGTTCACAAGGCAGAAGAACTTCGACACGTCCAACAAGCCCTAATGAAGAACGGCTATACCAGAAAAGAAATAAGAGCCGCCTGTCGCAGGAAATCCGAAAAGAGAAGGAACAGGTCACCACCTACGCTCGTTTGCCATTCATTGCTGGAGTAACTGACAAATTAAGAAAATCATTGGAGAAGAAGAATATCGGTGTCAGGTTAGAAAAATCCAGCAACTAATACCTTCTAATAAAGATAACCTGCCGAAACTTTCAACAAAAGGAGTCTACCAAATTGATTGTTCATGTGGAAAGGTCTACATTGGTCAAACCGGACGCAACATAAAATGTAGATTAAAAGAACATCACCGAGACGCCAAGTCCAGAGCGGTAGATAAATCGGCAATCGCAGAACATCTACACGAAAAAGGAAAACACATCTTCTTCGAGGAAGCCAAAGTTCTATCAAGGACTAACAACTACTATCCAAGGATAATCAGAGAATCCTTAGAAATTATGAAAAATAAAAACAACTTCAATCGAGAAGATGGTTACCGATTAAGCAACACGTGGAAACTAACTCTTCACAAAAACAAAGAAAACAAATGTCGCCACAAAGTTAGTCGATACCAAACAGAAGATCAACCAACCATCTAAAACCAACCACCCGTCACACATTAACCAACCGTAACGGAACATAGGTATTTAACGAGGAGCAGAAGACAACAACATCAGTCTTTAGAGTAACTTCTGAAGAAGCTAACAGCATGGTTAGCGAAACGTCAAGCAGAGAACGTAGGAAGGAAGGACGAACACGCCTCAACCCGGAAGATAATAACAATAAACTTCTAAACTAAGGAGAAAGAATAGATTTCAAAAATGTACGTGATAAAGTCAGGGTACCACAAGGAGTATACTAGGGCCTACACTTTTTTATACATCTGACTTTCTAATACCCAAGAAACCTAAACGTCTACTTTTGCATACGAGACTGCAATAACTTTCATTGAAGGAAATTCAAGCCACTATCTGCAAAATCACCTAAATACAATTGAAAAATGGAGAATCAAAATCAATGAACAGAAATCTACGCATGAAACATTTACATTAAACGCTCATCGTGTCCTGAAATAACACTTCCTTCAACAAGTAAAATGTAAATCTGTAGACATATGGATTCTAAACTAAGCTGAAAATATCTTATTGAGAATAAATACAAAGAAATGGATCTGAAAACAAAAAAGAGTTAAAAGTAAAAACTTTAATTGCTTATTCAAAGAAACACGCAACATAGTTTCGTATATAAAACAAAGTAAATTTTTTCATACGCAATTCCGTGCAAATTTGGTAGGGTTCCTTGCAGAAGTAGTCAAGCTCTGTACATTCTTTATGCTCTCCAAGTACATGACTTAAAGAGTTTCCTATATCTCTCTTCAAAAGACGTACTTTTTCTTTGACAGGGTATCCTTTATTCTTCTAATACCTATTGCTTTAGTAACAGCCCAGCGAAATCTTAGTAGATTTTGCTGTAGTTTTTTGGCAAAATGATCGAACCATTTGAACTGTCTTTTGAGAGATCCGAAATTTTTCTGATATAATTTCTTAAGAGGTTGTTTTTACACTCAATTTTTTTTACTTTAATATTCTTTAACATCTGCGCAACGAAGTATTATTTTGTGGTATTATTAGTTTGTACAATTAGTAACATTAATAACAAAAGGATATTTATTTACATTTCTTGATAATTCAATGTTCTCTTCATCACTACACTTAGTTCTGGGGTTTCATTTGACACTATCATCACCGAGGATGCTTCAGTATAATTATTTATACCTTAATTATCATATAAAACTTTATTAGTAATAGAATCGCTACGTAGGTTTTAGCAATACTAGTAGTCTTCCAACCTCCGTGCCTTTTTAGTGTGAGAACTTCTGCTCCAGTATTCGCTAATACACTTTTCGAAGTTCATCTAAACGAATGATCTGTTTGGGGTTGTTTTAATACAAAAATTATTTCGTTAGTTTCCTTCACATCCGTTAGTTTCATTTCGCACGCACGTAATTTTGGATACTTTGATATGTCAATATTTTCATTTATAAATAACTACGCTACGCCAAATAAAAGAATTGTTAGCAGTTATCTGTTAGATCTCCGAAAACGATGGTGGTATCTTAACTTGACACCATTATTTGAACAATTTGTATGTTAACTCGTTGCGTTTCATAGCCTTCTGCGGAAACAAATCCAAACAAGCCTCTTTCGCTTCGTCTTCAGCGTTGGCATTGCACATTTTGCAATGATTGCATTTTTGTGTTGAATAAAATAATTTTATATTGAATGTGAACGTGAAACTTTCTTTGTTTAAAATTCTTTGCTTGATAATATCCCTAAAGCTTGGATTCTTAGTAAATGTAACGTGGTTTATGGTTTAACATAATTTTAATTTTAGAAAAATAATCAAACGTATTCTAAATTCTAAATAACGTTACGTGCACGGCTTTGCGCAATTTATAATTCATTACAATTTTATTTAATTTTAATACACATAGCTTTCTTCACCAATTTACTGATAATTTTTAATACTACTTCGCAGACTTACAATACTTCGCGGGCTTTTTCCATAATGCGCAGCTTTAGTTTGGTTTTAAACCATTTTTCAATAACTGGGTTAATTAATTTCATAACCACAACACTTCTTTTAATGATTAGAGAACAACATTCCGTATTAATTGTTTTATGCACCAACTCAAAAATTATACGTCCATCATTACTTACTGCTTGAGAGCATCTCCTTCCTCACTTTCA
Source organism: Abscondita cerata (assembly GCA_030710515.1). Classification (NCBI taxonomy): domain Eukaryota; kingdom Metazoa; phylum Arthropoda; class Insecta; order Coleoptera; family Lampyridae; genus Abscondita; species Abscondita cerata. The sequence continues at coordinate 70,492 of JALBCR010001747.1, read as the reverse complement.
CTTCTCTTGATCACATACGCACAAAAATCAATATATTTTCTTAACATACAAGAAACCTCTATACCTTTTTACATCTATACTGTAGGTACTATATATATTGAACGTCAGATTTGACAACTGACAACGAAAAAAGCAGAGACTGAAATACGACCTCAAACTATTGTCAAATTTGATATTACATTTGACCTAGGAAATGACGTCACCCCTCTGACAATACCCACATATGTGCAAGTTCACTTTCATTTTCCGAGGAATGGAAACAATGTTATAAGCAATTTGAGACGTAAGTATCGTTTACCTCTTTTAATGCATAAATAACTCAGCCCGAGGCTAGTTAGTGAAGACAGTTTTTTAACTACTTCAGAATGACGCAATATCAAATTTTTCTGTATATTCTTATAATCAACCGTGAGTATGTACACAAATCGTCAGAAACTTGCAAAATGCCGACGATGCCGGGGAATCTCCGATCTGCATCGCACATACGTTGGTAACGGCACGCAAGGTACGCATCGGCCGGATTTTAATTCTATTCCTCAATTCACGCCGAATTTTTAAAATTCGATACCTACCGTCCGCACATATGTGCATTTAATTTTATAGAAATTATTTTTTTTCGATCCGTACCGTCGCGTTCGTCCGATATCTGCGCGTACATTAGAGTTTTAAAAATTTCAATACGGAATTTAACTTGTCTAAATTAAGTATTTTGTTTATTTTATCAAAAGATACAATGAGAATGACAACTTTTCGTGTTGTAGAAGATGAACAATTTTTCGGGTCAATAGCTCTGTACATTATTGTAGAAAACTGGGATACATTATGCAAGAAGCTATTAAATCCTAATTCACTAAAGCCGACAACGTTTCGTGTATAATTTGTGGTTATCCTTAGTGCTACTGTTACATTTTTTCAATTTTAACACTGTGACTGTGTATAATTGCAAACGTTTTGGTCAGAAATCAGAAAAAGACCTAAACGTCGGATATATAAAGTACATGGAGTTTTAATCGATCCATCTTCCGCCCTTTCAGATCAAAAGGTTTTGGGGATAAGTAAAATTAACTTAAAAATTATCTAGTTTACCTATACGGTTAACGATTCTTGAGTGAATTTCAAAGATTTATTAGAGCGAGAACACCAAAACTAATACGGTAATAAAATTGCTACAATAGACCATGGAAGTCCGTTAGGAGGGTTTATATTGGTTTTATGCCACATTAATGCAAGACATAAAATTAACCCAGTTATTTCAAAAATTAAATGATTTTAAAAACGTACTCTTACAACATGCCGAAAGTTTAATATACGACGTTGAAAACAATAGTGTTGAAATTTTAATGCAATTATTGCAAAATTTATTGGAGGAAAAAGACTTCATTACTGTCAACAGCGTTCATATCAAGGGCGATGTGCGCCAGCGGTATTATCTTATAATACGATAACGCTTTATGTATTACCAAAAGGGCACTAACGAAAAGGAGTCCAGTACAATTAAGCAAGCGTTATGAAACCATCACTAGTTCACAAAAAAAAAACCAAAAAAGAAACTTTTCCAACAGTTAGAAAAAGACGAAAAGTGTTACGGTGTAGAATGTGAAAAACCGGATTTATCTGAAGAAGATTTCATTGAAGCAAAGGAAACGTTTTTACAAGAACGTTTTCTTAAAGATGTAGAAAGGCACGCTTTACAAAAAAGTACAATAAACCAAAGACACTCAGACTTATAATAGCTTGAACGAAACAAAAAGGCTAACTGCTTCTAATTTTGCAGAAGTATGCATGAAACGGCTGACAACTAATTGTCGTTTCTTGGTTCCAACGCTTCTATATCCACAATATCTTTTTGTTAAAAGTCTTCAATGGGGCATCGATAGTGAGGAAAGGGCTTTGGCAGATCTGAAAACAAAAATTGAAAAAGATGTAAAGCCTTGTGGATTGTTTGTAGGTAGTGAGTTTCCTTTTTTGCCGGCTTTGCCGGACGGTCTGGAAATCAAGTGTCCTTGGGCAGCAAGGTTAACTACGCCTGAAGTGGCTATAGATAATAAGAAAATTACCTTTTGGAAAAATGGCATCCTTAATAAAAATCACAAGTGGTATTATCAGATCCAAAAGCAACCTTGGAATCACTTTACGTAAATACTGCATTTTTGCGGCCTGGACGCCGCTTAAATTAAAACTAGAAACAATTTTAAGAGATGATAATTTCTGGAAAGACAAAATTGAATATAAGTAACTTACAATTTACAAACATTGTTTGCCACCTGAAATAATTGAATCCCGAAAAGCCAGAAATATGCCCAACAGAGATACTGTAGTTCTAAAAAATCTAAGAATCCTTATCTGATTCAGAATAAAAACATAAAAGGAAGCGCGGTAAAACGTTGTAGTTACACTTATAATTTGTATCTATTTATAAGAACCTTCTAGTTTACTTCATATTTTTTATAGAAAATGTTACCCTATACTCCAGTATAAGATTAATTTAGATTTTTGGTTTCTACTTTGTTTTTTTCTATCTCTTTAAATCTGTTTTTATTAATTTTGAATTGAACCATTTGTTTAATTTGTATTACATTCTTAAACTTAAACCCAGTTCATTTGTTTTCTTTTGTTTTGTATATTTTATATTTTTCATAAATAAATATTAGTGTTATTATAAATATTTATTATCTACACCTAACCAATAATCAGCTCGGTAACGAAAAAATAGTTGTGCGTGAAAGGCTGCTTTAAATAAGTTGTTAACAACGATGCGTGGCGACCAAGCAATATAAATACAACATTCGAAATAAAAAAAAAGTTAAACCGAATGCCTTTTTCTGTTTCTGATTGCAAAATGAGTCCTGACGCAGATAACTCTTGTATGAAGCACGCGTATGAGAAGTGCTTTTTTTTATTGAAATGAGCACTTTACCTGGATACATTTTCCTATTTTGGAATGTTTACAAAAATACAGATTGAATTAAACTTTTCTTTGATCCGATAAATAATTACCAATCAGAGTCAAAATAAAATAAAATTATAAAATAACTATAACAGATCACAAATAATTATTTAAAAGTTGTTGTAAATTACATCATCTACAACTTTTATATGAATAGTTCTTTACAGCACAATTTTTGCTCTTACACGTAGTGTCGAGAGAATGTGAAGTTCTGCGAGAAGCGATTTTTACTCCACATCTTATGAAATAAGATGGGAGTTATGCGACTGTTTTCAATTCGAAAATTTTAACACCCCTTTTTTCCACTTTTTCCGACGATTCCGAGTTAGTACGTTATAATAAAGCAAAACAAATTTATGTCTCAAGGCCGGCCGTCCGTCCGTTCGTCCGTATGTAAACAAGATATCAAGAAAACCACCGGTCTGATTTTGATGAAACTTTGTACATGGACCTTATTGATAATTCCGCAGATCTGCGGTAAACGCTTGTTTTTACTATTTCCATTTACCATAAGGAATAAGTGCGTTATGCTTGAGATACAAATTACTTTAATACGTGTCTGATATTCTAAAGAAATGGTTGTTCAAGTTCAGGTCGCATAAGCAGATGGCGCTATTTTATTAACTGATATTTTAGAATTGCAGAGGTTGCTTATTTATCTGTATATTATCTTCCTAATTAAGTATTTTAGGTTCTGTTAAGACAAAATGAAAGACAATTTTTTTTTAGTTATTTTAAAATCACGGTTTACATTAACAGTAAAAACAAAGAAAAATCGTCATATTTTCACAACAATAGTCCTATTATTTTACCAATTTTACAAATCTTGATTATATAGAAACTATTATTGTTCCTCGTTTTTTCATATACCAAAGTTAAGATATATATAATCAAATCCCTTTTACCCAAAGGGTGTAAGGGCTACAATGAAACTAAATTACAATTCATATTTACAATAAAATTCTTAAAATTAGGTTAACTCTTTATAAATAAGTAGATTAAAAGCGGGTCTACAGACCGGCGGACGACTTGATTGAGAACCCATCTAGCACTGTTAATAGAGATACTAAAGAACAAAAGTAGAATGAAAGGTACCAAGATATACATAGACGAAGATAGGACAAAGAGGGAGAGGGAAATACAGATGAAGATAAAAATGGAAGCAAAAAAGTGGAGGAAGAGGGTTTGAGAGTGAAAATTGGATACAGGAAAATGTGGGTGGAGGGAGAAGAAAGAAGATGGGTGGAGAACGAGGGGAGTATAAGAAAATGGACACAAAAACTAAAGATTGAGAAGGGGGGAGGGCAAAAAAAAGAAAATGGACACAACGAAAGCAATTATAGAAAAGACAATAGAAGAAAGGGATGAAGGCAAGTTGATTATAGGAGGATATTTGAATGCTAGGATAGGAGAGGAGGTAGGAATAATGGTAAATAGAGAAATAAGAAATAGGATATCAATGGATAAGAAAATAAACGGACAAGGAAAAATTTTGATAGAACTATGCGAAGAAAGAGGTTGACAATAATGAACGGAAATTTGGAAGAAGAAGGAAAAGAGGAATTTATATATGTAGGAGAAAGAGGCCAGTCAGTAATAGATTATGTGATTATAAACAAAAAGTAAGGAGGACATAGAAACACTAAGAATAGAGAGGAGATAGAATCGAACCATCAGACGCTAGAAGTAGTAATGTTGGAAGAGGGAGAGAAAGAGGAACAAGAACAAGAAGAGGTATGGAGAGAAAAGAAAGTACGGACTGAAGAGAGTATAAAAGATATAACGAGGAAATGGAAGAGGAAGTCAATACTAGAGAGGTGGAGGAAGAGATGGAGAAAATTACAGCCAGGATGGAAATGGCAACAGAGAAGAGAAAGTATAGATTAAGAAAACAAGAATTAGGAAAAGAAAAGATTGGTGGAACGGAGAATGCGAGAAGGGGAAAAAGAATTAAGAAAAAGAAGAAGAAATGAAAAAAATGAAAAATAGAGATAGATGAATACAGAAGGTTAAAAGTAAATTTTAAGGAAATATGTGCAAAAATAAAGAAGAGCATAAAAAACAAACCGAGATAAAGATTAGAGAAATTAAAATGAAGGACAGGTATGGGAATTCATTCATAAAAAGAGGAAAAAGGAGGAAGGACGGAAGCAAATATAGATGGGGAAAAATGGAAAGAACACTGTAGGAAGTTAGTAGGAGAGAGTGAAAATAAAAGCAAGAAATGAACAAGTTAGAAAAAAGGATAAGACACAGAGAGGGTGGAATAGGAAAAGAAGAAATGGAGAGAGCAATAAATAAATTAAAAAAGGAAAACAGAAGGGACGGATGGAATACAAGGAGAACAATGGAGGTACAATGAAGAAGGAATGAGAGAAAAAGTAAGAGAAGTATTCGAGAGAATATGGAAAGGGAGAAGGGTTACCAGAAAAATGGAGAGAGGCAATAATATGCCCAATTTAGAAGGGGGAGATAGGAAGGAAGCGAACAACTATAGAGGAGTGAGTATAATGAATGTGGGCTATAAGATATATGCGGAAATAGTTAAAAAAAAATTGGAAAAGAAATAGAAGAAAGAATATAATATAATACCGGATTGGCAAGCAGGATTTAGGAAAGGAAGAGAAACGATAGACAATATATACATAATAAAGCACATAATCAATAAAGAGTTAGCAAAGAAAGGAGGAAAGATGTACGCAATATTCTAGACATTAAACCGGCATTTGATAATGTGGAAAGAGGGGGATTATGAAAAAGGATGGAGGAGGTAGAAATAAACAAAGGTATAAAAAATGCAATAGAGGAAATATACGAAGAAACAAGGTGTAGAACGAGGGTAGGGAGGAAGCTAGGTAGAGAATTTAGGACGGAAAAGGACTAAAACAGGGATTTCCGCTAAGTCCAATTTTATTCTCGATATATATTAGTGATCTTGAGGACGAAATGGAAAAAAATCAAGTAGGAGGAATAGTAGTAGGAAGGAAAAAGGCATACGCGGATGACATGGTGGCAATAGCGAGAAATGAAGAAGAGATGAGAGGAGTAGTTAAATTTCTAAAGAAATACCTGGAAAAGAAAAAACTAGCAGCAAATGTCGGGAAAACAAAATTATGGAATTTAAAAAAAGAAAAGGAAGAAGAAAAGAAGTAAAATGGTGGTGGGGGGAGGAGGAGGTAGAGAGAGTAGACAAGTATAGATACTTAGGTTACAATATCAGATATGGCAACAAAGATGGAGATCATATAAAAGAGATGAAAATGAAAGAAAATAGAATAGTAGGACAAGTATTGGGGTTAGGGGAAAGGATATTTGGTAAAGATATGGAGAAAAGGAGATGGATGTTTGAAAAGTTGGTAAGAAGTGTAGTACTGTATGGAGCGGAGATTTGGGGTTGGAGGGAATGGCAACAGCTGGAGAAGATACAGGAGAAATACTGGAGGTGGACGTTAGGACTAGAGAAGGAGACACCGGGGTATATAGTGGAAGAAGAGCTAGAAATAAAAAAATAAGGATACAAGCAGGAAGAATTGCAGTAAGGTATGAAGAAAATGAGAAGTAGGAAGGAAAATGAAATACTTTATGAATGTTGGAAAGAGATCGAGGCACAGAAGGTAAAATATGCGGAAGAAGAAAGAAGAAAATACTATGAAAGAGTGGGATACGCGAGAGAAGAGATAAAGAGATTAAGAGAGGAGGGGAGAAAGATGGAGAAGGAAATAATTGCAAGAGATAAAGATACTCAGAAGCACGAAAGAAGGGCAAAAATAAAGGAAGGAAAATATAACAGAGGGAAAAAATGAATGAAATAAGAATGATTGCAAGGTTCAGAATGGGAAATGAAGAAAATGAAAATAAATATTGATGAGTGATGAGAGAGATTATGCAGGTTGTGTGGGGATGAATGGGAAAATATAATACATATAAAAGAGGATGTAGGAAAACAAGACATGACAAATGGAAGTTACTACTAGAAGAGAAAAGGGAAGGAAAACAATGGATGAGGGAGATGGTAGAGAGATGGAAAGTGATGGAGGAGAAGAAAAGAGAAATATTGAAAGTTTAGAAAAGAGGGGGATGGGGGTGGAAGAAGGAAACAGGAATTTGGTTTTAATTTAATGGAATATTAAGTTATTTATTTTTTTTTCTATTTTATGTCTAGTTAAATGTGTTTATAAACTGAATCTTTTGTTATAAATTGTATATTTTAAGACAAAATAAATATTGAAATAAATTAAAAATTTTGTCATGCATATTTGAAACCGTCTGGTCAGCCCGTCATTTTAAGGTATCACTGTAGGGTGGTCGTATTTAAAAAACAGACACTTCCTCCCCAGGCCCCACACACATGAGTGGGGAAAAGTGTTTTTTATTAGACACCGTTTAGCCTGGTGGTATGCCCAAGGAATCTAGCTATCACAACTTGAGGTCAGGCACACCCTCACGGTGTGTGTGTAGAAAGAAGGTCACCAGGAAAATTAACTCTATTTTTTTGACAAAAATTTGTCATGCATATTTGAAATCGTCTTGGTCAGTCCGTGATTTTAAGGTATTACTTGATGGGTAGTCGTATTTAAAAAACAGTCGCTAAAAACCCCACGGTGTGTATAAAAGGAGAACACCAGGATAATAACTCCAATTATTAATATGGATTTCCATTCTTTTCTTGTTCTGTGCGAGTTTCTTTGCTTCAGTCCAAGTTTTTCATTTTTTTAAAATTTTTCCTATAACATTGTCCCAGGTTTCTTTTGGTCTTCCTACTTTTTGTTTCCGTGGTGTTTTAGTTTTCCCATATTCTTTCTGCAGGTGCTGTATCCATTAATTCTGTAGGTGTTCCCACCATCCCAATTCGATTTTGTGTTCAATGTATTTTTCTATTGCTTCAATGTTAAGATCCTCTCTGATTTGTTCATTCTTCATTATATCTAGTTACGTCACTCCTCTGGTTCTTCGCAAATATTTCATTTCTGTTGATGTTATCGTGCCCTTTATTTACCTGTTAAGACCCACAACTCGCATCTATATGTCAGAATAGGTTTAAAATCGATCTTATAAATTTTCATTTTTGTATTTGTTTACACATCTTTTTTAATTATGAGACACTTTGACAATGCATAGTATACTCTGTTTGCTTTAGTTATTCTGTTATTTAATTCTTTACCTGACCTGTCCTGTTTGTTCTAGATTAATCCCTAAATATTGAAAATTATCCACTTATTCTATTAATTCACCCTCTACTCTTATATACATTTGTTCTGCTTCTTCTGATATAAACATTACTTACTCTTACATTTATTTAATTTTATCTCCTTTCTGTAAAACTGTGTTCCATATGTTTAAGTTGATCTGTAAGTCTTTTTCACTTCCAGCCTTAGCTTGCGATATCGCCTGCAAAGTGCATTCAGAGATATTAACTGTTTTCAATTTTCTATACCTAAAAACATTGGTCGGACTTATTCCTTGGGTTTTTTAATCAACTCCATCTATAAACGTCATGAAAAGTAGGAGGTTCAGGCTTCCTTCTTGTCTAACCCCTTCTTCCGTAAGAAATTCTTCCGATGTCATGTTATTACTTATTACGTAATTTCTCGTTGTTTTGTACAGACATTTGATTATCCTGATTAATTTTTGTGTCTACATTTTTTTTTTTGTTTAGTGTTTCCTATATTTCGGCTGTCGGCACTTTGTCAAATGTTTTCTCCATATCAAGAAACGCTATATACATTTTTCTTTTTCTGCCAATAATCTGTTTGTAATTTCTTTTATTGTGAAGACATGGTCCAGAGTACATCTATTTTTATGACATCCGTTTTGGGTTTGAGACAAGGTGGATTCAATTTGTTTTCTTAGTCGATTCTCTATTATTTTCTCAAATAACTTTACTGCCATGTTTAGTAAGGCTATTCTTCTGTAATTCCTGCAATCTTTAGTGTCGCCTTTTTTGTGTAGTGGTACTATAAGTCCTATTTCCCAATCGTGTTACACTTTTTTTCTTCCACACTTTGTTGCAAATCTTTAGTAGTAGCAGGGTTCCTTCATTTACCAGATTTTTAATCATTTCTGTCGTAATATTGTCTTTCCCTGGAGCTTTACCTGTTTTTAGTTTTTTTATTACATCATCCATCTTTGCCACCACTATACTCTTTTCCCCTTTTTTTCCTATGTGTCATACTTTTTCTACTTTAACCTTTACGCCAATGTGTGTTTCCAGTACGTATTCTACTTGCTGTTTTAGCCCTTCTTTCTTATTTTTGAATTCTTCTCTCATCTCCTTAACATTGTTTCTGAGCTCTCTAATCGCCGCTATTACGTTTTCTATATTTGTTTGATTTCCGGTTGTGTTTTGTTTTACAGAACGTTGTGTTACTTTGCTCTTTTTGGAAAATTTCTTGTAATATTTCCTCCTCAGGTTGTTTTTTGTTTGGTTTTCCGTTCTTTTTCTCTTCAAAAAATTTTCAATTGAACTAGTTCTAGATACTCTGTTTCTATAATTTTTATTATTCATTAATTAATTTTCTCCTATTTCTAGGCAACCAAATTTACTCTCACACGTATTATAGTTAATTAGGTCAACTAAATATTTGCACGCTTATTTCTTTTATCCTACAAATTCAGTTTTTAATATTAATTCCACTAGTTTACTTGCCTGTTATGTATTTTATTCTTGTCTTATATTGTTTTAAATTTCGTTTGTTCTTTGGTTTAATGAAATTATTTAACTAGCTTGGCAAGAGCGTACGAACGCGTTCATTACCGACACGACCAAACATTATTATATTAGTAAAAAAGTTTTTAAAATGGATGTACGGGAGTCTTCCCAAATGCGCTAAAATTTGCTATAGTTCGCCATTATTCAAGAAAGGGGATCATACCAAACCCGCTTTTCCTATATCATTATACACCTAATTCCCTACCAAAAATGTCTAATTAATGTCTTTTTGATCATTTTGTACTAACAGATTCTACCGATTAAATCTATTGTGTCGTTGTTACAATTACATGTAATACTAAAAATTTGTACCAGGAACACATCAAGATGTCTGGATCCTTTATGGAAGGTGCGAATATTCCGAACAAAAACTCAAGGTTCTGGTAAAGGCAATGTTTTGCAGGTGTTTCTTAATCGGGTCACTGGTCTGGAAACCCTACTTTAGGGTGCAAAACGTTGCCTCTACCAGAACCCTGAGTTTTCTTTCAGAACAATCGCATCTTCCATAAGAAGTCCAGACGATTTGATACGTTTCTGGCAAAAATTTTTAGTATGAATATTAATCTGCAGTATGAAAATCTAAAATAAATTATAGTGGAATTTGGATGATGTTATAGTCGGAATGTTACAATCGTTTTGGAATTGGCGATCATTTCTTTCTACTGAGTCTGTAGTATATTTTTAAAGTTATCATAATTTATTCACAACAAGAAAAACAGGGATCAAAATTATATTAAACCAGTGACCCCTAATAAGTCGCAAATGTAAAAGGTCTGTTGACAAAAAGATAACAATATAACAAGATTGCCATCACATCGAACGTTCAATTAGTCGGTTATTTCTCCTCTAAAATATGATTGAATTTGATAATATTAATTTTTCCTTCTTTTAGGAGAGATGGGTAATAGAAATGAAAAACTAACTTATTTCAAACTTCCAATATTTAGCGACGTTTCGAAAACTAGTTTTTTTTATCAATTGTAAAACGTGTTTTCTTCATCAGGCTTCTTCACAATTCAGACGGTGTCTTAAATAAACGTGTAATTACAAGTGATAATTTATTATTACCAATTATTACAATAGGTAAAAGCTATTACACTCTTAATCTTATAAAGTAATTAATTTTTATTTCGTATTAATTTTACTAATTGTGTTTTTATAGCTGCTGCTCAAATTTTGTGTATCCGTTCTAAAGATTATGTTATTTTAGTGTATGTTAATATAAATCATTTCTGATATTAATCTTTTATTTAGATTACTTTCTATGTCTAATATGGTTGAATTCGTAAAATTAAAAATATGACCAGTATCTATATGGTGAAGTAAGTACGTGAAATTAGGTGTGAGATTCTGATATTATGACCAATATCATACCTAATTTCCCATATAATGTAAAAAATTCATTTCAGTTAGTGAATTATATCAATAATTTAAATAAAATAAAAAGATTCCGAATAATTACATTTTGATTTCAGATGTATCTTCACTATTTACCAATATTACAAAAGATCTTGTTATTAATGTAATTAAAAAATATTGGGAAAACTTAAAATACTATACTACACTAGATGAAAAAGAATTTTTACACATTGTTGAATTTTTGTTTAATTCTATTTATTTCAAATATAACAATGAACATTTTATACAAGTATTTGGTACTGCTATGGATAATCCTGCATCACCTATTATGGCTAATATGGTGATGCATGATTACTCACAGATCTATTAAATTGCTGGATTATATTCCTATGTTTTTATACGTTTATGTAGATAAAGTAATCGCGTGTATTCCTAGTGAGAGTATAAATACAACTTTATCAGTACTGAATAACTATGACCATAATATAAAATTTACAGTAGAACTAGAAAATAACAATAAAATACCTTTTCTTGACATCGAATTAATAAGAGATCCAATAAATAACATTATCCTTATCGATTTCTACACAAAACCAATAGCTTCCAACCGAATTATAAATTATTACTCAAGGCACCCTTCTTCATCAAAAATTGAATATTATTAATTCTATGAAAAACAAAATCATTAATTTATGCTGTATACAATTAAGAGAAAAACTTAAAATTACTAATTACGATTTTATTAAATTATTAATTACCCGAAACAATTAGCCTGTAAAATCTTATATAATATTACTCCACCACCTCCGATCCATAGAAACACAACCAATCCTAACACTATGACTAATACTATAATGAATCCTAATCCTTCTCTTATTGATAATGATAATAACATTCAATTTAGAAAAATAATAAATATTCCAGGTCTTAGTCAAAAATTAATTAGAATCCTAAAAAAAGAAAAAAATAAAAATCATTGTGTACAATATTAACACCATCTATAATAATAGCTAACAAAATTAAAAGATAAAACACACCTTACAGAAAAATCAAAATTGTGTACAAAATTGATTGTTTAGGTGTAATGGATGTTATGTGGGCCAAACTAAACAGAAACTCATAAACAGAATAAAAATCATAGTTACGGTTGTAAAAAAGAGTGTTGTCACAGCACTTGCTGTACACCATATAGATTCTGGTCATATTTTTAATTTTTTCACGAATCCAACCATATTAGACATACAAAGTAATCTAAATAAAAGATTAATATCAGAAATTATTTATATTAACATACACAAAAATAACATAAACTTTAGAACGGATACACAAAATTTGAACAGTAGCTATAAAAACATAGGTATAATTGTACTTTAGGTAAAGTGCTCGGAATTACTTCAAATTTTTACCAGTGATAGCCCTTGGTCTACTGATCATAAATATGCAATAAAATTTTGTCGTTCTCAAAACTGAATTTTTTAAAATAATTTTCGAAAAAATTTTGAAAATTTTTAGGTCGGTTTTTTCAGACAATTCTAAGACTTTTATTTTTCAGTGAGAATTATATAAAATCAAATTGCATATCAAAATCGTGAGGGTCATCTCCTTCTTTAGTCTCGATCGGTGAAATAGGCATGGCTGGGTCGTACAGGTCTCGGGCAAACATGAAGAATAGAATCAGTGGGTCTTGATTCAAAGATTTGACCATCTTGAGGAAAATATACCGGGCGAGGTATCCTCCCAGGAAGGTCTTCTGCCGGTTAGCATAGGGGCCGCTCGCTTTGGCGTGTCGCCTAGAATAGTGGGGTTGGTTAGGTTAGGTTAGGTTACCATGTGGACTCGATTGAGTTGGTGTGGACTCCGGTTTCGGGGTCCTTGAAATGGAGGGAGAGCCCGGAATACCCTTTCCAGCAATCGGAATAAATGGTGGTTCCCGGTTCTATGTATTTTTCAATACATGCCAACAGAGTGTCCGTAGTACGGTCGTTTACGACTTCCATGAACACCCTGCCTAACCCTCTTTCAATTCCCCCAAACACCCAAGCTCCGTCGACATTTTACACTTTTCTTTTTTGGTTATCGGGGGTGAACGGTGTTGGTTAGTAGGTTACAGTTATTACAATTTTCTTCTTAATAAAATTACATGTTTGCATGTGGTTTGAGGTAGACGGTGTTGGTTGGGAGGTGCGATCGGGGGTGAACGGTGTTGGTTGGTAGGTTACAGTTATTACAATTTTCTTTTTAAAAAACACTTGTCGAATGTGATCCATTTACAAGAAACACAACAAACCCACCTGCTCTTACTTTCTCTTTTTACTCTACTTCAACTTCCGCGCTCCCTTTTGTGTCACACCTCTGACGTATTTGGTTGGGTTAGAGTTAGGTTAGGTGGCCCAAAAGTTTTTGAAAAATTGACCTAAAGTACAATTTTTCCAAAACATAATTAGTAAAATTAATACCAAATAAAAATTAATTACTTTATAAGATTAAGAGTGTAATAGCTTTTATTCACAATCACTATTGTAATGTGTGAATTGCAAACTTTAAAAAGGTTTGAAAGTTTACCGTTATTAACTGCAATGACTTTCCCACGGGTTGAAAGTAAACAGCTATTCACTTTCAACCCAAGAGAAAAGAGAGAGAAAGAAATAAAAAGGAACAAGTTTCAGTGTTGCCAATATTAATTTAGTCTGTCAGAAATTACTGTCGATCGTTGGTTATGTTAATAACTTTCCGACAAAGGATTTACCTAAATTATTGTAGAACGCAAGTATTATAACTGTTTTTTATTTTTATAGAGTACTTATACTGTAGAGTCGCTGTTTTCAGTTTATATTATTTCATAACCTAAAAGTATATAATTGTTTTCAATTTTGTAGGTTGAAGCATGTGTAGGAAAGGAACGTTGATGTTTGATTTCATTAACAGTACAAGTCGGTGTTGCTCGAAATAATACAGGGTCATGCTATTAGGAACAAACCCATACGTTTTTTGCACCAACTTAAAGAAACCACATGAAACGGTTTTGGCAACTGGATGTATGTGTATAACCAAAAATGCAACGGGGAGAAATAATTCAAAGAAACAATCCTATTTAATAAGTAAGAAAATGTATAACAATAAAAAAAGTATCTTAAAGTATTTTCAATTAGATCCATTCGAGGGTTCATTTCTAACATTTATGGTTACGTTAGAATTACCGGATGCATTAATAACAAAGGATATTCCTTGTTTTGTTTGGCTGCTGCATACACTAAATTCATTAGAGCTACTTGGCCTGCTGTCATGAGTTGTGCTTGACAACATAACGGCAACTTTTTTTTGGCCTTCTAACGAATTGTCCACATATGACTCTGCCACCGCACTGGACTTCCAACCGCCTAACTGTTTTAACTGCAGAATATCACCACCATTATCAGCTAGTAATGTAGCTGCAGTTCGTCGAAAGCAGTGTCCGGTAAATGTTGCTGGTTCTTTTAATTTCAAATATGTTGCAATTTTTTTGAAATGATGCAATTGTGTTATGCCCAAAAGGCTGTTTTGTAATTTTGTTATATCGAACTTGCATAAATAACCTGTTATTTTCAATGCTTCCACGCATATTTATATATTGTTTTAATATGTTTATCCATTCTGGATTAGAGACCATAAATGCTCGTGAATGGTGTGTCTTCGAATCTGGAATTGAAACAGTGACTCTATCTTCCAGAAAATTTATGTCGCCAATGGTCATTTTAAAACTGTAAAATAAAATTATTTGTCACTTCGATAAATAATAGTTTTAGATTGCACACTTAAGTTAGGTTATTTTAAGTTTATTTATAAGTTCTTAGCTTTAAGTTGCACCCTTAAGTTAGGTTATTTTTAGTTTAGTTATAGGTTCTTTGGATACACATCCATTCCGAAGAGGTTCCAAACTACTTACTTTTTGTGGAAGAAAGTCTAATGGTGCGTCTTTCAAAAACCTATTGATTTCAATTTAGAAAACGTACTTGATTTTTTGGTTTGTAACCCACATTTTGTTTTTTCAAATATGCTATTAGTTTAGAAAATTTCGAGATCTATTTTTCATTGATATCCAATGTTGTTCGTAACATTGAATATGTTGCCCATAATGTTGAAGGCTTTTGGATTTAGCCAGGTCGCTAAAATAGGCAAGCACAATATTTTCTGATGTCTTCTGCTGTACATTTTTGGTAGCGCACCAATCTTTATAATCTCTGTAGACTTTTTGATAACGACTTTTGCTTTTCTCCGGTAACAAATTTTGAACCGCTTCGTTGGCCACTTCCATTAATTCTGGAGGAGTGCCTAGCTCCATTTCACTTTCTGAACTTTGAGACATTTTTAGTTCTCGAATTTTATACACAATGATTAGTGAATTTCAAGCTAAACGGAATTTGTTTTTCTAAGTGAACTTGATCAAAGCATTAGTTTTGTAACAAATTGATACTGATTGTGATTGATACTAATCAACTATACATTAATTTTAAATGTCGATTAAATTTCTCTATTGTTGTTGTGTTAATAAATTTCCAACAAAGTAATTACCTAAATTACTGTAGAATGCAAGTAATATAACTGTTTTTTATCTTTAAAGAGTACTTATATTGTAGTTTCAGTTTATATTATTTCACTTCAAAATGTAATTGTGAATCAAATAGTATACATACCTCGGTAGAAATTTCATGTCATCCTCGTGCTCTATCCGACCTCCAGGCTTCGCCTGTCGGCGGATATAATGGGCCCTCGGATGTAATGAAATATTTTCCACCTCGCATGTAATATACTATTACTTATACTATTATTTTGTTAGATAGTCCAGCAATTTAAATTATTAATAATTTATTATAGTTATGCCAATTTTAATTTGTTTTGACGATAAACAGTTCGTTCTTAATATTTGGACACGCTTATTTTATGTTCAATAAGTAAGTATTAGTTTTATAAGTTTGTTTGTTATATTTTAAAACATGTCATTATGGTTGTATACAATATTTTTCTCTTCACCTCAGAAGCCTGATCAAGAAAACACGTTTTACAATTGATAAAAAAACTAGTTTTCGAAACGTCGCTAAATATTGGAAGTTTGAAATAAGTTAGTTTTTCATTTCTATTACCCGTCTCTCCTAAAAGAAGGAAAAATTAATATTATCAAATTCAATCGAACGTTTATTATATTTTTTGTTAAATTATTGGGGTATCACGTTTTAGTCGTCAGGACCACTGCAGTTAATATGGCGTCATCGCATTTATTTTGTCAATAACTTGTTAAAGTATTTTAAACAAGATGAACATTCCATGGCAATTTTGATTGACTTAACTCATGCCTTCGGTAGTGTGGTACACGAGTTATGAATACAGAAATTGCAAGAGTTGTACAATTTTAAGACTACCATTTAATTAAATCATTTTTAAGCGATAGAAATCAAGCTGTAAGGGTTACTAGAAATACATCAAATTTCTTAAAATTTAAAGAGGAGTGACGCAAGGTTCCATTCATGGACCACTCTTATATTGAATATTAATTAACAATTTTTTGTTCTACTAAAAGATACTGTTATTTTCTAATTCTAATCACCCTAAATTGATCTTCGGTAATATCTTCCTCTTAAGGCGTTTATCGGATAACATTTCCAATAGTATTTTACGTGTGGTCTATTTAGTAGTGATTCAGACTTATTTATATTATTGTCACATTGTTTGGGAGTAATTGTGAAGATGCAGCACGAATATTTGCTTTCCAATGACTAGCCATTATAATTACAGTCAATCTGCATTATAGAAAAGATTACAAAAACGAGTTTATTATTTTATTATTATTTTGATTACTGAATTGCCTTGTTTAAGTTTAAGATCTAATTCCTAATTGTAATAACCTCGATTTAAGGCACTATTCTTTGGAAAAAGCCCACAGGAGTTTTGTCAACATTTCGTTCGATTTCTTTAATTTGCTGCCTGGTAAGGTTAGAAAGTTGCCATGTAATAGTAGATTAAAAAAATGTCTTATTAAAGGTGCATTTTTAGTATTTGTGAATTTAAAGCTGGTAATTTATGTCTAATTTAACTTTGTTGAATATTTCTTATTTTCTTACATTATACTCAATTATTATGGATGACCGACTTATAAACCCTCCAGTAATATACAATCTAACAATTTTTGTGCAAGAAGAATAAATGATAGTTCTAAATTTTGGAATCTCTTCAAAAATATTTGTGATTTTATTTATACATTATCACTTTTAATATATTCACAACTTACAAAACAGAAATAATGAATTAATAATAAAAGTAAAAGTATTCTCTCTACACCGAAGAAGGATTTTAAGATTTGTTTTGAATTATTTAAGTTAAGACACGGAAAGAATTTTTTGTCCGTAGAAATTCGAATTTAAACCCTTTATATATTCGTTTCAAAACCTTCTTTGAAAAAACAACATCCTATTAAGGAAATCCGCAAGCTGCGATTTTCTCTTTCGCTTTTCGAAATTTCCGCAAGAACTTATTAATTTTATACGTTTCCTTACCTCGTTATTCGAGGTTGACAACGAAAAAAAAAACGTTTCGAAAATATGTAAGTATATTGATTACGTTACACTTTTTAAAGCAAATTTAGTTTAAAATCGTGTATTTGACGTTGATCAATAATTTCGCTTAATTGAATTCATTTTTTTCATAATAAACATCCTGATTTATTTGTGTTGAGTCTGAGGGAAAAGTGCCGAAGTATAGTTTAGTATTAATTAAATTACTGTAAACGTCATTATTAATACCACAATGAAGCATATTTTGCTATTAGATCTTAATCTGAATTCATGAAAAATAAATAGCAAACTTTTTATGACACTTATGAAGTGTAAAAATTCTTGAATGTTGGTGCTAGCGATAATAATCTGAGAAAGTCGATATAATGTAAATTTTTTTCAATTTCATTAAACACTCTTTTTTGTAGAAAAGTTTTCTTTGGTAGGTAATTAAAGATGATGTGCAAAATATTTCTGCAGATTTGTATAATTAGAATGATACTTTACTTTTTATCTTACGTTATATGCGTTATACATTACAGACCACATGATATACATTTTTTTCGTAAGCATTCTTTTTCACAATGGAGAAGTTTTTGTATAAATAATAAATTTTGAAAACTTCTAAATCGCTTTAAAATGAGTGTGGAAATGTTTCGTCTATGTCTATCTGTTTGTATGTCTGGTCCCTCGAAAGGCTAAACTTGAAAGGACCAACAACTTTACTGTTTTTGAAATTAAGGAAAAAGGGGAAAATCTCGCTACTCTTTCTAATGTTTTTTATTTAATTTTGTGAAAATGTAGGTCGATAGAAAATTAATTTGAGAAATTTACAAAAACCACTCATTTTTGTTGAATAACTCGATAATATATCAAGTTGCAGAAAAACTTAAATATCACTTTGAAGAAAATGGATTTTCTATAAAAATGCATTTTTAAAGATTTTCCTTATTTTTAAGATATATGCTACAAGTAAATTTTTGGGTTAGTCTTACATTTTTTTAAGTAATAAAGATGGATGTATTAAAATCCACACCTACGTATACAATAGGAATGAAAAATTTAGATAGCGTATTTTTTATTTCATAAAATTTGAGCCAATGACAAATTTCTATTTTTTAATTAGCAACCAGTTACAGATGACTTATGCGATTATTTGAGCGAGACACTAAATATCGATAATTTAGCGTCTCGCTGAAATTATCGATGCCAAAAATAATTGAAATGTCGTCACTAAGATTATTATCTTCCGGGTTGAGCCGTGTTCGTCCTTCCTTCCTACCTTCTCTGCTTGACGTTTCGCTAACCATGCTGTTAGCTTCTTCAGAAGTTACTCTAAAGACTGATGTTGTTGTCTTCTGCTCCTCGTTATATACCTATGTTCCGTTACGGTTGGTTGATGTCGATCAGTGACGGGTGGTTGGTTTTCGATGGTTGACTAATTTTGTGGTGACATTTGTTTTCTTTGTTTTTGTGAAGAGTTAGTTTCCACGTGTTGCTTAATCGGTAACCATCTTCTCGATCTCAAAGTAGAAGGTAGTAGTTGCTGGATTTAGAACGGTTAGAAAAAAAAATCCAGCAACTACTACCTTCTGATAAAGATAACCTACCGAAACTCTCAACAAAAGAGGTCTACCAAATTGACTGTTCATGTGGGAAGGTTTTCCGATCCGACAAATTTAACCCATTAAGTTTCGATGTTTTCGTTTCAAGACGATTTTTTAGGGTTGGGAGATATGTATAAATAGAATTTTTCTCAGGATAAAAAAGGGATCTAAGTGTTCATAGTGTTTTCAGGGTTAACACATATTTTTATAAATTTACGCGTTCTTGCAGTGACATACCATCCAAATTGTTTTTTATTGTAATTTACAATAAGTAACATGTAAGTACTTTATATAATACACAAGACTTACTTTTTGACAGACGCAGTGGTGCTAGTCGTATTGTTTATAAATTTGTCACAATTGCGATAGAATTTAATGTGCCCTCAAATGAGGACAATTGTATGTACACTGTACAATTTTATCGGAATTTTTAATTTTTAGATTAATTATGAGAAGGGAAGTTTTTAAAAACTTGGGTGAAGCTCATGAATATTTTAATTCTGAAGAAATTGAGGGTGAGATTTTGAAATTGCCTCCGGACGATGATGAATTTATCGACAAAGAAAATGTTGATGACGACGACACAAGTCTGCCAATTGTGGATGATATTTTGGGACAACTTAAAGTGTTTATTCCATAAGACATAAATGATGAGGTTTCTATGATATTGTAAACAGAAACTTTAACTTTGTCAGAAAGTACTTTCTCAAATGCAAAACGTTCCCGAAAACAAAATATTCCTACCGCCAACTAGAAGAAAGTGACACCAGAATATGACAACTTTATTCTAGAAAATACAGCTTATCAAAATCGTAATTTGTTGATGACCGCTGTATTGGATTTCACGCCTAACGATTTATTTGAACAGTTTTTTTACTCTTGTGTGTTTGATTTCATTGTAGAGGAAACTATGCGATAGGCTACAAACCAAAAAAAATAAGCACAACTTCACTACTATTCCGGATAACATAATAAACTCCAATAAAAGTTTTAGTTAGATTTCTTGTTTTTTTTTGGATATCATACATTGCCTAACGCCGTTTGAGGAGAACTGCGATTATAACCACCACACGAGCATTCAGCCTAGATTAAAAAAAAACGCAAATATTTCACTTTTTCCGATTTTTCTCGGAAAATTATTACTGACCGAGTCGAGTTGTTGTTCATTTTATTCGTATTTTTATTCTCTACAACTTTATTTTACGTCATTAACGTTGGTTCATTACTTTTTACTCAACTGAAAAAGAATAAAAAACAAGTTTTTTTTTCATTTAAATGTTAGTAAACAATATAATGACAATTCATTTTCGGTACAAAACAATTATTTTTGTCAAAAATTTAATTATTATTTGCTCTATTAACTGGGGTACTTATGAAGATCTCTACGATAAATTGTACCATGTAATTGTAAATAGTATAAAGTACTTCATAGTCATGTTTTATACAGAAAATGAATTGTCATTGTTTATTAACATTTAAATGCAAAAAACGTGCTTTTTTCATTCTTTTTTCAGTTGAGTAAAAAGTAATGAACCAACGTTAATGCTATTAAAGGAAAACTTGTGGAGGATAAAAATATGAATAAAATGACCTCTAACTTGTCTTGATCGGATAATAATTTTTCGGGAAAAATCGAAAATGTTAAATATTTACGTTTTTTTTTTTAAATTCGTAGATCCGTCATTTTTTGAGATATAGCGTAAATCTTTCGAGAAATAAGACGTAATTATACGTACTTAATGTGTGCAAAACCCTGAAATTATTGGAAAATTAGTTTATGCATAATTGCGATTTAAATTTTTTAATGGAATAAATTCTCATTTGGCTCTTGCTTCAGTTTACTAAGCAGATTTAAATCTACATGAGTGTCTTACTTCTTCTATTAAACAATACAATATAACGACTGTTTTTAAAAATTCAGCTTCGAAGTTAGCGTTAACTTTTTCCGATTGTGAACATGTGTACTGCTATTGGATTTGTTTGACTAAAAAAAATAAATTTTAACTGCCAAATCACAATTGTAATGCGGTGGCAAGTTTTTGGTACAACGTACGTCCAATAATCATTCTTATTTCTGAGTTCCGGGTACGGCAAGCGCACGTATTTATATAGTTTAGAGTTAGTAACTCTCCAAGTAGGATATTTTAACGGGTCTTCCTCAACTTCCTTTGTCATTTGAGTAATCCATCTATCTGGAGTGTTACTAGTGTCGTCTGCAATTTTGACAGAATTGACCTACGGCACTGATCGGGACAACAAATCTATATAAACTATATAAGCGAATGATAATCAGTTATGACCGTGAAGTGGTATCCCTCCAAATAACACCATAGCTTTTCAATTGCGTAAATAACCACCAAGCATTTGCGCTCTGTTGTAGAATGTTTTCGCTCAGTTCTTGTTAGGAAGCGGCTCAAATATAAAATCACTTTTTTTTCCATCTAGATGTTGCTGCGACAGAACAGCAACAATTCCGTCTCAGCGTCAGCATGAATTATAAACGGCAAATTGAAGTTGGAGCAACATAGTATTGGAGCAAAAACTAAGTTGAATAATTGGTCACAGTCTTCAGTCCATTCCCATTTGGCATGTCGGTGGAGCAAAGCTGCCATAGGTGCGATGATAGTGGAAAAATTGGGAATAAAACGTCTATACCACGAAGCTGTACCGACAATCTTCCTCACGTCCTTAATACTTCGAGGAACTGGAATTTCTAAAATCAGTCATACTTTGTCAGGGTCTGCATGAAATCCTTCACAATTAACCACGTACCCAAGGTAACTAAGTTCTTCACGACAAAATTGACATTTTTCCGGCTTCAGTAATTCTTCTTAACACTTTTTTAATTATTTCTAGATGTTTATCAAACGTTGAACTGGCGATAATTACGTCGTCGAGATACACAAACACATATGGTTCGAGTTCTGGATCTACGACGCGATCAATCAATCGTTGCCAAGTCGCGAGACTATTAAAGAGACCGAAAAGCCTACGTTTAAATTGATATAGTCCACGACCGGACAAAACTAGATAAAATAAATGATTAATTTTTCACGTTGACGTTTGTTTTCTTATTAGAACGATACGTGGCGATATGGCAATCCCAGCCGTTGGGGATTCAAGTCAAGACACTGTACCCGGTAACACACCACCGGTGGCAGTTTGTTTACTACAGTGGTGACAGAAGGTGAAAAATTGAAATATATCATTAATTGTCGAGGACACCATATAGATATTGCTAAGGTAACGGCACCGTACAATTGTAACAAACTTACTGAATTTAAAAAGGAAACGCAGTACAAGAAATACAAAAAAACAAACTAAAACCGAATGCATTAATAGAACACCGAGGCAACAATTTATTACTTACCCCAAAGGTGTAATTAGGGTTTTTAAAATGAAGTATTTGCGAGGAGCATTTAAATCCTGCAGCTATGCATTGGATTTAGAAGTCTTAAAATCGATAAACTGAACCGACTTCTGGTCTTCGATCAAATCACCGATTATCACAACAACCCAGACCATCCACTCACACGCTTACTTTTTTTCGACAAATTCAACTCTTTTTCCTAAAAATTCTCGCCTGGTAAAAATTGTGACCTCCTTGAAGAGAAATCATTTTCGAATTTTGTGAGCTAACAGAGATTAATTTAATAAAAATTGAGTTAAGTAAAAACAAGTATAATAAAAGATAAAAATGAAATTGAATAGTATATGAAGATTGATAAAGAAATAAATAAGAATACGAAGAAAATAATTTAAAACTGTTAAAGAGTTTGAAAAACTAGACATACAGACAACAATATGAAGAAAATAATGATATTAACAAAAAAGACAATAACGAAAGTAATGATGATAATAGCATGAAAGAGATCATGGTAGTACTATAAAAATAAAAAATTTCAAATAAATTAAATTGAAACCAATACGGAAAAAAAAAATGACAAGATTTAAGAAAAAACAAAGAATAAGGACGAAAAGATTTTTTTTATAATTCTAAAATTCTATTCAATTAAACTAGTCTTAATTCGAAGTAGTTACTTGTTACTGTATTGTGTTTTAGCTTAATATCCACTTCTTATACTAGTTTTATATTTGAAAGATTCAATTTCTTTCGGCGATTTACACATTCAACAATTGCACTTATTCTGACCCTCAACCCTATAAACATAAATAACGAGAGACTAATAAAAAACCAATTAGGAAGGGTTGTGAAAGTGAATTGTAATGAACAGGTACTTTAACCACATCTACAGAATGACATGTATAAAACTTTTGTAATTTGACATTTTTATTGTGAATTAAGTTTATAACCTTACATTGAAACTGAACGAAAGAATTATTTATTTACGATATTTTTACATAGGTTCGAAAGAAACATTCAATAGCTTTCGTTTTTGTTGAGCAATGCATACAATTTTTTTCAAACTTTAAAATTTTCAATAAATAAAAATTTTTAAAAATTGACAAAAACTTGCGATTTTAATTTTTATGTTAGAAATGTCAATCTGTGGACGTGGCTGAAGCTCACTTCAAAATAATTCGTCTTTACAACACACTATAATTGGTTTAATTATTGATCTCTCGTTAGTGTTTCACACTCGTATTGGTCAATTAACTAAATTTTTTTACTCCATATAAATAAGTTATGCACTTATGCGACAAAAATTTGAACATCCTGTTTTTCACTTTTTTCGACGAATTAGAGTTTTAGTGCGTTATATTAAAACAAAATTGTTTGATGGCCGGCCAGCCTCCCGGCTGTCCGTCTCTATGTAAACAAGATATCAAGAAAACCGCCGATCAGATTTCTATAAAATCGTGCATATGGGTCTTATTTATAATTGTGCAGATCTGATTAGATACTGGGCATAATCACATGTATCTTTAAATAAAAGTTGTTTATAATTTAATTATACACAACTTTTGTTTAAACTATTTTGATCCGATAAGTGATTACTGAGATATGACTATCACGTTAAACTAATTGTTTTAACAATATCTCCACCAATATTAATATACAAAAAAAGTTATGAATGAAAAGTTTTTGGAAATTTTATTGTTTATATCTTTTGTTTAAACTATTTTTTCTACAACGGAATTTTAATTTTCAACTTGTCTTAAAAGGAACATTTCCGCGCGGTTTTTCGATGATGTTAAACCACTGACTAAAAGTTTATTTTATTTTTCGAGCAAAATGTTTTATATCGCCGCACATTTTCGATGATCTTTTACATGTTTGTGTTGTATCAGAACGATGTGGAGTTCTGCATAAAACACTTGTTTTACTTTTTCCTTATTACAAAAATTTTTATTTAAATTGTTTTTGTTTCTAGGTCATTTTTTTTTATATGTATTCAATATTCCTCGGTTTTATATTGAAACTCATAATTTCTAAGTTCAGCTTAACAATAACCATAGAAATGTCAACAGAGGTCACTGTACAGGTAAATTGATTGCTAATTAACAATCTGAATCTGAATAACAGTCTACAATTTTCGAAATCTTACTTTAATTTGTGCTTGAAAAAAATTATTTGTATGGGTAAGAAATTATTGGTTGGACCGTTATACAGGGTGATCTGCGTAGAACGTGATTTAAAAGTTTT
Organism: Abscondita cerata; assembly: GCA_030710515.1. Lineage (NCBI taxonomy): Eukaryota > Metazoa > Arthropoda > Insecta > Coleoptera > Lampyridae > Abscondita > Abscondita cerata. Next base: position 45,741 of record JALBCR010001747.1, on the reverse strand, counting down.
TTAAGTTGCAGATAAATCAAAAACTTGAAGTTTGGTGCGGGGCCATAATTGATCATTTTTGTTCTACCTAAAATATTTTCATACATTCAGATATGTACACAGGGTGTGCTAAAAATTGCTATCAACTTTCTTATTTTAAATACAAACCTATAATTCTTTTTACATGAATCGATTGGCCATATAATTCTGAGTTTATATAACCTAAATTATGTTATCTTATCTTTAACCTTTTTGATATGTCATTTTTTCCAAAAAAATGGTATTTGTAATACTTAACGAAAAAAATTGTATCTCGCAAATCAGTTGAGATTATAAAATAAAATTTATAGAGCATTTGGCTGGAAATCCAGGCTTACTCCGGATGTCCTACTGGTGATTCCATTTTGTACCATATGGCCACGGGCAATTTTCAAATATCACAATCAAAAATCACCAAAAAGTCAATTTTTTTCAAATGGCACCTTCTGCTTTTTTTTACATTATTCGAGACAAAATTGAAAATTTTCTATATCCAATTCGAGTCGAATTTTGATTGTGATATTTGAAAATTGTCTGTGCCCATATAATACAAAATGAAACTATTGGTAGGAAATCAGGAGTAAGCCTGATGCTCCATAAATTTTATTCTATAATCTCAACTGATTTGCAAGATCATTTCTTTTTCGTAAACTACTACAAACACCATTAAAAAAAAATTAAAGTTGATAGCAACTTTTGCCTCACTACGCTAATGGTTTGATAATACTTTAGGTAGAACGGAAATGATCAGTTATGGCCGTGTACCAAATTTCAAGTTTTTTATTTATCTGCAAGTTAAAAAATTTTTAATGCACGTTCTACACAAATCACCCTGTATATACAGTACCAACGTTTAGTCTGGAATAATAGATACATTCAGTGTGATTAATTGGTAAATTGGCATACATTAGCATTAGATAAAAAACATCAAGAGGATTCTAAAAAACATATATTGTACAGGTCTCCCATCTATTATAACAAATATATAGGGTGTTTTATTTATTTTGTTTGTTTCTTCATTTGCGCATAACTGACGAACCACATCGTATATTTTCTTTATATTAGCAACATATTTTTCTTGTCCAGTAATGTATCTAATGACGTATAAACATTAATTTTTATCCAGGTACGACTAAATTCTAAAATTTGTTTACTTAAAAAAGACACCTTGTGTCTAAATTTTGAAAAACTGGTTATTATATATTTAAAAAGAGCAGAAAAAACTGAGTTAAAATAGACGCTTTTCTAGTTTCCGCATACAATTTTGTTATAACTAATTTGAGACAAACTTAAGACGCTGCCTATGGCAAATGAACTTGTTTGTTATATACATACACAGGGTTTTCAAACTTAAGTCGGCACTATTGCTAACTTCGTTATATTAAAGCTACAGGGTCGGTTGAATAGGCAAACTAGTAACATTTGTTTCTCTCATCAATATGGTGAAAACCGAATAAAAATTGAACATCGCGTTCCCGAGTAATATCAAATTGTTCCATTTTTTCAAAGGGACCCCTGTATATTGAATACTGTACAAAAAGTGTCCCATTATTTTTTATCCTAAAGTTAAAAATGACAGAGCTATTGATGATTTTTCAAATAAGTTTAAAGTAGCAAAATATATGTTTTTTAGGATCCCCTTGATGTCCCCTATCTAATCCTAACGTATGCGCATTTACTAAGAATCACCCTGTATATAAGTTCCAGATTGTTTACGTTTTTTGCAGTTTTGGGCAGATTTAAGCATTCTAAGTTCAAACTTGTGTCACTTTTGACATTGACAGTTCTCGAGATATTAATTTTTAAAATAAAATAAAAACTAAAGTTTTTTTGAACCAAGTGATAAAAATTTCAGTAAGGCACCTTGGCAGTTCATAACGATCATTTATTTACTTTTACCTTAAAGAAAGAGGTTCGGAAAAAATTGAAATTTGGATGATGATTTTTTACTTTTCAGTCAAATAACGAACTATTTTTTTAAGAGGTAAAGAGGGAATGAAATGTTACGACGGACAGTCGAAGGTATTTCAAATGAAACAGTATTCTGTTTCTGAAAGAGTGATAAGACTCTTAGATCAGGGAAGTGCTATAAAAATTGAATAAGAACATCCAGATAAGAAGGTATTTTGTAAACTGCTACAAAGAATTCGTACAACAGGTGATCCTGTTTACTTAAAACAAAATTAAAAAAATTCAGTGACCGGCAACGAACAAAATAAATACATGGTGTCTGCTGCTGAAAATTCAAATACAAACACATAAATAATTGTTAAAGAAACAGATATAAGCCGTACTAAAAAGAATTCTTAAAAATGACAAGTTTCATCCATATTCAGTATCTCCAACTTTTGTACGGCAGAGATTTTCAAAATTGGCTGGATTTTTGCTTATGGGTTTTTGAACGTGTGGAAAAAAAACATGATTTTTTACCTATGTACTGTTTTCCGATAAATCAAATTTTATACCAACAGTCGCTAAGTAAACTCCCATGACTTCCATTATTATAATACCGAAAATCACCAGGTTTTCAAAACAGTTAATTGTAAAAATCGGTGGAGTTTAAACGTGTACGGTGGATTTGTAAATGATTTTATTATTGGGCCTTATTTTTTCGACGGGCATTTGAACGACAGAAAGTTTTGAAGATTTTTGGACACTTCTTGAGAATGTTCCTATACACATCAGGGGAAGAATGTGGCTTCAGTTAGATGGTGATCCTTATTTCCTACGGCGAGTGAGCAATTATCTAGACAGAAAATTTCCAAATAAGTGGATATAGGAAGAAATAGTTCTTGTAACTGGTCAGCTAGATCCCCAAACTTTACTTCAATAGACTTTTTCTTATAAGTGGTGTCTAAGGTGAATACTAAACACCGGTTTGATCAGAGAAAGAACAGGGGTTGTCGGTTTAGATGCGTTTATTTAATTTCACTTACAGTAGGCGCGATGGAATATTTACATGAATGAATGTGCTAACGTAAGGTTGTTAAACATAGTTAAAGCGTACTACGTGCAGTGTGTGCGATATTAGGCGCCGCTTGTATTACATACCGCCGAGTGAATTGTTGACCGATTAAAGTGCTAGCGACGCACTATCAAGCTGACCTACTGGTCACCTTCTACAAGACGCCACAGTGGTTACCCCTGACGTGATCAAAAATCAGCGAAAGACCAACACTTGAGGAGGAAATCATCGTACAAAACGCACACGGCAACAACAACAGGTGTAACCATAAAGTTTTTTTTTTAAATCTCCGACGTGAACGACATGAACGGGAAAACGACCGCCACTGAGCCGGCTACGCTCGCTGTTGCCTCAACCAACGCTTCACAATACGCCCGCCACATCACGCCTGTGATGACTACATTTGCCAACACAACACGTGCCATCGCTGCGTCCGCCATGGACATCGTCAGCACCGACGTTCTCCTCCCGCGGTCATATGCTGTATACTGAACAGGGGTGGTTTTTCAAAGAAGGGCATTAGGTACAAAATCTGTTATTTAATATTTGAAAGTTACAAATTAAAGAGATGCAAATGTACCGGTACGGGTCGATTCTGCTTCTGGAAACGTGTAATTTACTCTTGTGCCAATAATATGCGGGGGTAGTTTTTCAAAGAAGGGCATGAGATACAAAAATCTGTTAGTGAATATGTGAAGATGCTAAATTATAATGCAAATTGTTACGGTTAATTGAAGAAAAGTAAGTTTTGCCGGCAGCCGAAGAGTAGGGCGTGGGTGAGAAAAAGGATCCACCGCTTCTTCAGAACTGTCTTGATTTAATCCGAGGGCGCCATAGTCCTAATGCGTGGATACAAACCTGCTTCCGAACTAAAGAAACAGACGCAACAATCAACCGTAACAAATTAAAGGAGCAATAAATACAATAAAGAGAGAGAGACACAAGTAACCTACAAAACGTTATATTTAATAACACACCATAAAGAAGAAGGAACAGAGCACAATTTAAATATATCCACTTACATCGTAAGTTAATTCTACGAAGCGTATTCGTTCGTACCCATATATATAGTCGTACACAAAAGAAGGAAAAAAATATAAGATTAATAGCAAGTTAATAATTTATGCGGTACGCCACTGGCGTTATTTAATCTAGACAAGATGGCGACGTAACCACACCCGCACAATACGAAGGTGTATTTAGTGTTCGCAGTTGCAATATTTAGCGTTAAAAAGTATCGGAGAGTTAGGTGTTTCCCCAAAAGAGCGCTCTTCCGTGGTCTTACCCTTATACTCTAAAATCCCCAAGCAATGGTGGGTAAATGAAGCAAGTTCGCGCCTTTACGGTACACATTCGTTTACAGATTGGGCAAGTATATGCGCCACAACAAGTTAATTAATTATATTGTAGTGAATTAACAAAAAAATATAAATACGTGAACAAATACGTTTCGAGTTCCAAAGATTTAACTGCACTTAAGGTGCCAAGACAAGTTGTACTTATTTAGGTGTTACGCTTGAGACGTTTTCGGTAGCAGTGTGACGTCCCGGAGATGGTTTGTTTTCAGCGCAGAAGTATAATTAGAAAAATCTGACCTTATGTTGTAGATAGAGGTTTACGATGTTGACACACACAGGAGAAGATACAGATATGTGGTGTCGGTTCCAGCTGCGGCGACCCCTAATTTCGGTAGGATGTCCCGTACTTCAGCAATCTTAACAGCAAACCCCAAGTATGCGACACACGCAGCGACAAGACAAAAAAAGGTAGAAAGAGATCCCACGATGAATTTAATCAGCCAGGTAATTGGTTTTGTTTAGGCCAAAAGAACCTTTAAAGCCGAGTAATTTTAATCCCGAGTAACTCTAATCCCGGAGTAACTCGCCTTATCTGAAAATTATGCACGGTGTAACGTTGAAGAAGCCATGAAGAATATTTGTCGTACCTGAGTGCAATCGAGCGACCATTAGAAGAAATTAGTACACGCATCCGTCCTAAGATAAACTTCAGAAAATCGAGTAATCAATCCTTTCCCCAGCTAAAAATATACCGCTATACATTGAAAGTTTGCAGGGTCCTATACATACCACTAGAAAATTTGACGGAATTACGATTAAGCACTCAGATGAAGGCAAATTTGAATTTCACGTAACACGACGTGATAGTAGTTGTTACAAGGCGGAAATTGAAGATCAGCCGAAAATGTATTGGCCAATTAGGACAACGCGGAAGTTGAATTCTGGGAATTAAATCCCCAAAATTTTCGTTAAGGAGCGAACACGGAGAAATGTCGCGTTTACACCTCGACTCCGTGTATTGTGTGTTGCCTAACTCACAGTGACCGTTACAAATCAAGCCCGCGCAGAAGGATAAACATAATCCGCTGCACCATACATAATCCAGAAAATTAACATCCGTAGGTGTTCAGCAAAAAAAAAGGAATCTCCAACATGAGCGACATATAACCAAAGATACCCACCCCACACATATAAAAAACCTAATGAAACCCAACCCCTAAGAGATAGACGGTTTGTTGAACTAAGAGTAGCTGATCTGATGAAATCTGTTCAAAACTCGCATGAAGCGTTTGGTGTATCCAGCAACAAAGTCAAGCAACGACCAAGAAAAGAAAAGGATAACACCAAGAGATTGAATGCCCACAAAAACTCGCAATTAGCGATTTCGAGAAGCAAGGTAAAGAAAACGTGGGTCATCCAACAGTATCTCAACCAACCTTACTAAACCCAGTCAACAGAAAATATTATTATAGTAAAGTTTGAAGTTTGGACAAGCGTCCAGGACAGAGCCCTAAAACCAATGAAACCCCAACCCAAATTAAAACAATACCACCCTGAATTACCCCAAAATAAGGTACCCTAGGAAAGGTTTAAGGTAAGATAGGAATAAGGATAAGGCTGAAACCCAAATACCAAGAGGTTAGGATAAACCCTAGGAAATTATTAAGATCGGGCATTTCCCTAGCGGCGTGCATGTCGAATGGGTGGCACCAGGCATCACTCCCACCAAGACCCCTCGCGAAGGATGGAAACTCGCGTCATTGGGCCCCCAGTGAAAATCCACCCCTCGCCATTCACGACCCTTAGTACTGAGCCTTCCCAAAATAAAGTCCTCCCACCCAGGAAAGGATTTAGTCTTGGGCCGATACTCCCGACACCACAAGACTAATGGATATGCAGTTAAAGAGTGCGACTCTGAAAACCGAGGATAAACCCCCAACCCTATAGCATAATGGAAGAATGAAAGGAAGGATCCCAAAATTTTGCCCAAAAATTTCCAAAAGTAAAAGACTGGAACAAGTCAACAGTTTGAGGTTCTGCAGTGGCTACGGCCAGTGATCCATTGACGGAGGTTAAGGGCGAACGGTTTACCCCTGCCCCAGATCTTGCTCGCCCTGTACGGCCCCTAAGGGTTGGTGTGCCTGGTAACGAAACAAGGGTACCAGAAACAGGAGCTCCGACTCCCCTCACGCCAACACCCACTGAAACCCCCAGCCAAAGCGGTACCTCTACGCAAGAAAGAAAGAAGGAACAGATGATAGCAAAGACAAGGAAAAGGGAAATACCCTATCCCTCCTCGAGAGGACAGAGAGCAACAAAAACGACGTTCACACAAGACAAGACACATTCAGGTGTCTGAATTCGGCTTTGAAAAGGATTGCCAAACTGGCGAAGACGTACACCAACGAGCCATATAGGAGAGGGCGTTCAATCCGTCACGGGATCGGGAAATCACGGTACTCCCACAACTACGTGAACTCATGAAACTAAGTCTCGAAGCTCGAAATCCAATTCAAGGTCAAATTTTGGGTATTATTTACCTGAGAAGGTCCAATCCCTACGTGCCCAACCAACCTACCCATATCACATGGAATTCTAACGAATGTGAACCATTATGGTTCCAGCAAAAAAAAAAAAAAATTAAATATAACTATGAGCTAACTCAATTAGAACTGAGTCAGTATATCATTAAGCTCGCCGAAGCGGTTTGGTATCTCCCAGAAAAAGAAAAAGAAAACCCAACAATCTTGATGCATTGTCAACAAGAGCAGGAGCACGCTCAACTTGAACTCAAGTCAACAGGCATCCCCAAAAAAAAATAAAGCTTCTCAAACCAAAACAAAAGAACCTGTATCTACGTATATACAGTTCTCGCAGAAAGAAAATAAAGATATACGGGAGAGCACCAAATAAATCAGAGATTTCGATGTAAATCGATCATAATGTCGTGTAGCTAATAGAGCCAGAAACCATCGATAATCTCATTAATAACCAACCTACAGTAAGGCAGAAATAAAAGAAATTTATTCAGCAACAATATAAGAGAAAATACGAACTTCTCCTTACTAGAAGGAAGATAGTCCGAGCAAATTCGTTAGAAACCCGTGAAAGAAAAAAAAAATAATACAGATATGATAAAATCAGCAAAAGTAAATAGTCAAGTAAAATAAGTCGTGTCCAAGTAGAAATCCAGTCATGAACCGTGTCTTCTAGCTGGCAGTACAAGCAAGTTTACGACGCTTTTTCCGTCTAGGATAAAGTAAAGAGTGATCTAAACAATTAGGCTCCAGCACAGCAAGTTCAGCATTAGCCTCTTCCGAATTCGAGAGAGGTTCTGGCTTAAGGTCTTTCACGTGCCACGTACCTAGTGACTTTCCTAAAGAATCAGCTAGTTCATACGTCCAGGAGACACGACAGTTTTCACCGTGAACGGGCCTAAGAATTTAGGTGCGAGTTTCGCATTGAAATGCTTCGAAGCGTCGGATAGTTGGAAGTTACGACGCCACACCAGATCACCCACGTTATACTTGACATGTCGGCGGCGTAAGTTATACCTATTTCGTGTAGTTTCATAGGCTTTCCGAAGGCGTTGAAGTATATATTCCTGGATAGCCGCGTAACGTCGAGTAGACACATTATGATCAGGTTCTGAGTCAGTTGGTTCAAGACGTGATTTATTGAAGAGATTGCCAGAGATGACATGTTCACGACCAAATAGAGCAAAGTACGGGGTACATCCAGTCACTTCGTGTTTCGCCGAACGAACTGCACATCCAATGTGAGGGAGCTTCACATCCCATTTCCGCTGGTTGTCCTTAACATAAGACGCTATCATGGTCTTAAGAACGCGATTTATCCGTTCAGCCGGATTTGCTTGCGGATGGTATTTGGCAGTATATAGGATGGTGCAATGATAGTTCTCACACATTTGAGTGAATTCACGACTGCGGAACTGTACTCCGTTGTCAGAAATAAGGTACTGCGGCACTCCAAATAGTAAAAACACCTGTTCTTCCAGGATTTTAGTAACCGCAGCAGCAGTAGCAACACGCATAGCAAAGAAAAGGGCAAATTTAGAGAAACAATCGGCAACCACAAACACGTAACAATTGCCTTTAGAAGAACGAGGAAGCGGCCCAACAATATCGCAACATAAAGTTTGCCACGGTCCCGTAGGACGAGCACGAGGAGCAAACATTCCAGGAGGAGCTGCTTGAGATACCTTATTGGAAGAGCAAGTAGAACAACGGCGGATATAGCGAGCCACGTCTGCACGTAATCGAGGCCAGTAATAATGTTGCAGAATTCTTGCGGTTGTCTTAGTTACTCCACCATGGCCAACAACTGGAGGATCATGGTTCTCCTGAATGATGCGTCTCCTTTGTTCAGCCGGAACGACTAACTTCCATTCATCATTCGGATCCACCATAGAAGTGGTAAAGAACTAGTCACTCTGCGATATAAGATGTTATTATCGACAGACCAATGAGGCAACTTGTGAGGTGTTGTGAGTACACGATTCAGTAAGTTATTATACCATTTATTTGTAGTAGGTAAGTCAAGACCAAGAGAAGAAGGAACAGCTAAGGAATCAAGATGAGGAGAGGTGGTTTCAGCTTCATCACCAACAGCAGGAACAGCACGAGATAACGCATCTGGCACAACGTGGTCTTTGCCTTTCCTATGTCTGATGGTGAAGTCATACTCTTGGAGTTGTAAGGACCAACGAGCAAGACGACCAGACGGACTCTGCAAACGGTTAAGCCATACCAGCGAGTGATGGTCAGTAATGATGGTGAAGTGAGAGCCCTCAATATACGGTCTGAACTTAAGAATGGCGAATAAGACTGCAATACATTCTTTTTCCGTAGTACTATAGCGCCTCTCCGCTTTAGTTAAGGAGCGACTGATGTAACTGATAACCTTTTCCCTCAGGCGATTCCTGACTAAGGACAGCACCCACGCCAAAGTCCGAAGCGTCAGTTTGAACAACAAATGGCAGAGAAAATTAGGACAAGTCAGGATAGGAGCAGAAACTAAGTGTTCTTTAAGAGAAACGAAAGCAGATTGACATTCCGGTGTCCACACAAACAAAGCATTTTTCCGAGTAAGAGCAGATAAAGGAGAAGTAAGAGAAGCGAAGTTCGGTATGAAACGGCGATACCAGCTAGCCATGCCAATCACGCGTCGCACTTCGGTGACCGTGGTCGGTATAGGAATGTTAAGTATGGCAGTCACCTTTTCTGGATCCACCAGCAACCCATTTTTATTCACAACGTAGCCCAAGTATTTCAACTCCGAACGACAGAAATGGCATTTTTCCTGATTTAATGTCAAACCGGCAGCAAATAATCGTTTCAGAACTTTTTCCAGTACTCGAAGATGTTCGTCGAAAGTTGGTGTCGCGATAACAATATCGTCCAGGTAGGCGAAGCAAAACGGTTCCAGCTCTGCACCGATAATTTGGTCGATCAGCCGCTGAAAGGTTGCAGGAGAATTATGCAGACCGAACGGCATTCTAGTAAATTGGAACAATCCACGATGAGGAACAGTAAAGGCAGTAAGCGGTTTGGATTCAGGAGTTAAAGGAATTTGCCAATAAGCAGAACGAATGTCCAAACTCGAGAGAAATCTAGCATCCGTAAGCGATCCAAGATAGAAGTGATATACGGCAGAGGATAAGCGTTGCGTTCCGTGACCTGATTTAGCTTCCGATAGTCAATGCAAAACCGATAGGAGTTGTCTTTCTTCCTAACCAAGACCACAGGACTGGACCATGGACTGGTAGATGGCTCTACTACACCTAACTGTAGCATCTTGTCCAGTTCTTCATTGACAATCCGAGATAGTACTGGTGATAGAGGATAGTACCGTTGTTTAATTGGCTCAGCCTTGGTATGGATACTGTGTTGAACGAGCTGGGTACACCCTAGACCAGATGGCTGTAAAGAAAAGCTGGCAGAGATAACAGCCTCTAGCGAAGACTGTTGCGACCTTGATAAGTCGTCTTTGATGTTCAGCGCACTCGAATGAACCGCATGTCCAACCGCATCAGTACCAAAGGACCAATGACCCTTGCTGAAATCTGGTACGAAGGCCATCGCCTTCCAAAAGTCGATCCCCAATATCAACCCTTGAGAAATCTCAGGAACCACTAAGGTTTCTATTACCTTGGTTTTTCCTCTAAAGTATAAGGAAGAGAAACAACACCCAAAATGGCACATTGTCCACCATTAGCCACGTTACAAAAAGTCGAAGTAGATTTTTTAAGGACACCTTAAGGGACTGAAGCAAATGCCAACCGATACTTCCTAGTATCGTCCTAGAAGATCCTGTATCCAGTAAGGCTTTAAAAGGTATGCCCAGCACTGATACGTTAAGAAAAGGTCGTTCATCACCACGAACGCTAGCAAAAATAAAGTTAAGTAACAATTGTTGAGAGTGGTCTAGATCAGTAAAAGAAGAATCCGAGGTTGAGAGAGAAGTAGAACCTACGACTCGGTCCGAGGGTTCTGACGTGCGTTTCTGCGGCGAACATTGGGAGCACTTAGGCTTGGTAACACCTGCCTTTCCACAGCCAAAACAATGAAGGTTCTGTGGGTTTGGACAACGAGGAGAAACATGTCCCGTATTCCCGCAATTCCAGCAACGTACAGGTCCCCTGTAAGAGTTGAGAGGCCTAGAAGGAATAGTCGAAGAGACCGAAGAACAAGAAGAAGTATTCAAAGAAGAAGTTTCTGGAGCGACGTAAGCTAGGTTAGGTTCCAGCAAAGAAGTCACGCGTCTAGTAGGTGGTGGTTTGAAAGATTGGGTTAAGAATTGACTATGCTCAATCTTTTTCCCAAGCGACAATAGATGCGAGATGGTTGAGACATCATGAAGAGCCAAGGCCGTTTGGAAATATGGCGTTAGATTGCGCCTGATTATTCGGATCTGTTGTGGTTCCGATAATGGTTCACTCAACCGTGAGAAAAGGCTTTGCATAGTAGCCAAGTATATCCCAAACCCCTCATGAGCACCCATGGTTCGTGCCTTAATTTCGTCCAGCAATCGATCGTTGTAATCCACCGGAAGAAACTCCGATTGTAGTAAACGCACCACATCCTTCCACGAAGACAGCGATTGTCGATGAGCCCTGAAGAGAAGAAGAGCTTTTCCAGTTAAGAGTTCTGGAGCACCATGAAACAATTGCGTCAGAGAAATTCCCTAGCCGTGCTTAATTCCTCCAAGCGAGTAAGAAATTCAGAAAGAGATGTTTACCATCCCCAGAAAAAGTTAAGTTTAGTTTCGCTGTAGCAACAGATTTAGAAAAGTAGGAAGCACTACAAGAGGCAACAGGTGTTGGTTCTGGTTCGACATCAGACTCCGATGATAGTTGGTCAGGTTCACCTTCGTCCTCAGTAACCGTTAATTTAGGACTAGAAGTAACAGCTTGACTGATCCCAAAGTAGTATGCCGATGCTTCTTGATCATAGAATCAATAGTGTTATGAAGATCGGTAAGAGAAAGTAGAAGAGAATTCCTATTGGCAGCTTGTTCTGTCGAGGTGGCAACCATCAGCTTGCACCTGCGAATAGTATGAGTCCAAAGAGTAGAAAAACGAAGAAATTCCGAAGTTGTGCTGTCACCAGTGAAATTATCAACGAACGTACGAAGCTCCCTAAAGAGACATTTACCGCAGTTACATCGGTTTCATACTCGATGCTGTATTTAATTTCGGATAAAGATTTTTCCGCTTCCAGCTGAAGAGCACTACGGACCAGTTTCCGAAGACCCTCCACCGAAACGTCAGCACTAAGTCCCCTAGAAGCTAACTCGTATCGCAGTTCGTGTTGTTTAAGGCGATTGACCTCGAATTTCCACACTTTCGGCATTTTAAATAAAATCTCCTAGCTTCAATACAAAAAAAAAAAGAATAAACTCGAACCCACAACAACAAGTAAGAAAGAGAAAACAGTATTAAAATACTAACCCTAGAATAATAAAACAATTTTAAGTAAATGTCCTATTACTGATCAAACTGATAGTAATAAGGAAAGCAAGCAATAGCACTAAGTACTAGAGAGAGAGAGAAAAATAAAAATTTCCAAAGAGAATCGAACGACAAGTAAAGAAAAATACTCGAGCAACCTTGACTGATAATCCGATTTTCACAAAAGAAAGAAACGAGAAGAAAATCGAGCCCCGAAGTTGGGATGCCAATTTCTTGCTACGGTTAATTGAAGAAAAGTAAGTTTTGCCGGCAGCCGAAGAGTAGGGCGTGGGTGAGAAAAAGGATCCACCGCTTCTTCAGAACTGTCTTGATTTAATCCGAGGGCGCCATAGTCCTAATGCGTGGATACAAACCTGCTTCCGAACTAAAGAAACAGACGCAACAATCAACCGTAACAAATTAAAGGAGCAATAAATACAATAAAGAGAGAGAGAGACACAAGTAACCTACAAAACGTTATATTTAATAACACACCATAAAGAAGAAGGAACAGAGCACAATTTAAATATATCCACTTACAACGTAAGTTAATTCTACGAAGCGTATTCGTTCGTACCCATATATATAGTCGTACACAAAAGAAGGAAAAAAAATATAAGATTAATAGCAAGTTAATAATTTATGCGGTACGCCACTGGCGTTATTTAATCTAGACAAGATGGCGACGTAACCACACCCGCACAATACGAAGGTGTATTTAGTGTTCGCAGTTGCAATATTTAGCGTTAAAAAGTATCGGAGAGTTAGGTGTTTCCCCAAAAGAGCGCTCTTCCGTGGTCTTACCCTTATACTCTAAAAATCCCCAAGCAATGGTGGGTAAATGAAGCAAGTTCGCGCCTTTACGGTACACATTCGTTTACAGATTGGGCAAGTATATGCGCCACAACAAGTTAATTAATTATATTGTAGTGAATTAACAAAAAAATATAAATACGTGAACAAATACGTTTCGAGTTCCAAAGATTTAACTGCACTTAAGGTGCCAAGACAAGTTGTACTTATTTAGGTGTTACGCTTGAGACGTTTTCGGTAGCAGTGTGACGTCCCGGAGATGGTTTGTTTTCAGCGCAGAAGTATAATTAGAAAATCTGACCTTATGTTGTAGATAGAGGTTTACGATGTTGACACACACAGGAGAAGATACAGATATGTGGTGTCGGTTCCAGCTGCGGCGACCCCTAATTTCGGTAGGATGTCCCGTACTTCAGCAATCTTAACAGCAAACCCCAAGTATGCGACACACGCAGCGACAAGACAATAAAAGGTAGAAAGAGATCCCACGATGAATTTAATCAGCCAGGTAATTGGTTTTGTTTAGGCCAAAAGAACCTTTAAAGCCGAGTAATTTTAATCCCGGAGTAACTCTAATCCCGGAGTAACTCGCCTTATCTGAAAATTATGCACGGTGTAACGTTGAAGAAGCCATGAAGAATATTTGTCGTACCTGAGTGCAATCGAGCGACCATTAGAAGAAATTAGTACACGCATCCGTCCTAAGATAAACTTCAGAAAATCGAGTAATCAATCCTTTCCCCAGCTAAAAATATACCGCTATACATTGAAAGTTTGCAGGGTCCTATACATACCACTAGAAAATTTGACGGAATTACGATTAAGCACTCAGATGAAGGCAAATTTGAATTTCACGTAACACGACGTGATAGTAGTTGTTACAAGGCGGAAATTGAAGATCAGCCGAAAATGTATTGGCCAATTAGGACAACGCGGAAGTTGAATTCTGGGAATTAAATCCCCAAAATTTTCGTTAAGGAGCGAACACGGAGAAATGTCGCGTTTACACCTCGACTCCGTGTATTGTGTGTTGCCTAACTCACAGTGACCGTTACAAAATGTAGAGATATCGATTGCTTCTGCTGAAAAAAATAAGGACTTTACTCTTGATAATAACATATTCCATTAGGGGTTGTTTCAAACAGTTTGGTTGGTACAAATTAATAAAAATTCAGTTCTTTTAGTTTTATCTTATCTTTTTTTATTTTTTTTTTTGTATTTTTAACGTGGTCCTGCTAGCTTAATATTAAGCTAGCAGCGCCACGTTTTTTTCTATAAAGACACGTGGTACAAAATTTTGATTGATGGTACAAATTAGTACAAAATAAGTACTAAATAATGTAATAGGTTTGAACTGATTTTGCCCAGTTGGTGGTGCTAGCTTAATAAAAGTTCTAACCCGACAACCCCAGTTCTTTCTCTGATCCAAACCGGCGTCTAGCATTCACCCTAGACGCTACATAAGGCTAGGTTAAAAATTTTGGGTACACTATACCTCCAACCACTGCTGATGACATGAAAATAAGAATAAGAAATGGATTTGCATCAATCACTCTAAATATTTTGATAATTTGTATTCTATGTATAAATTTAGATTAAGAGATTCATTTTTGGTTTTTTTGTTTACTAGCGGATTTAATAATTTTGTCTTTATTTTTAAAAAGTGTAACTGTCATTTTTATACAAGCATATATAATGCGTAGCTCACTTTTTCGAAATTTAGAAACTTGCCTTGTAGATATACTACTTTCAAATCAGTCTTCCTACAGTCTTTACAAAAGTGAAAGTGGCTTTTTATCTACATTTTTGCATTAAATTGCAATTCTGGCTCTTTGTCAATTTTGGACCAAGCAAGCTGTTGCCGGTCATGGCAGATTTGTGCGATTTTGATTAAATTTTAATGCAACATTAGAAAAAGGGATGTGAGTAGATTGTTTTACCTAGCTAATTAATCTAAGGCTGGAATTCAATTGCAGATGTTATAAGATAAGGGATTGTAGTCTCGACCATTTTTCTTCTTTCTACCTGGTTATCACAACAAAATTCCGATAAAGATTTTTTTTACTATTTTAAAAGAACATCGTTGCTACTGCTACGGCGATTTGATGTTATTTTCCCCTTTGATCTGGAATAATTGCAGACTTATCTACGGGATATCGTGAGTGACTGCTGCCGACAGATGGTTCCTAGATCCTATGTTAGTGGACGTCGTCCACCGGAAAAACTTTTTTGAAGAATCATTTAAAGAACGTAATTGCTATCTGTTCATTTATCATTTTAGAGGAATCACAAAAAAAAGATTTATTTATTTATTCGTATGGTACATTTTAAATATTGTATTGTGATGTAAGTCTTATATATGATGCCCCAGAAGATCAGTATAAATTAATAACCACTAAAAGATATGGGTAAAGTTGGCTTACCCATTCTGTGTTTCCTTTTTTTTTTAGTTTTTATAGTTAGAGACTTCTCTAACAATAAATGGCAACCAAGGACGTGACATTTGCAAATGCTACGCTCCGAGCAATTAAACAAATTATACCACAAATATACAGGGTTTTTGTGTTTACCCTAATTTTATATACACATACATTTTGAATTAATTACTCAACTCCAATTTTTGTTTGTTTTTTTTAAACAATAAGATATAGAAACTTTAATTTTTTTTAATTCCAATTTTATTTTAATGTTTACTCGTTATTTAAATTTTAATTTTTTTTGAGTTAATTATTTTTCTTCCCGATTGAATTATTATTTATTAATTTACATTTACATACAGTGTACTCTGGAAATAAACCTTTATCGTTGATTGATCATAGTTTGTGATTTTCGACCCACCCTGTATATTTGGCTAAATTTGTTAGATCATAAAATAACAATAATAACTCCCAAATTTATTTTAATGTTTTGTTTTTTGTATTTACCATTTCAATTGCGAAAAGAAAATTAATTAATAATATTTGCCGGAAAATATTTAACATTAATTTTCCTTTTCCGTTTTTGTTAAAACATAAATTTTGTTTTTGATTACTACAATAAGTTAGTGAATTTAATAAAAACCATTATCGGTTTTATTGCGCCAACTTCAAAGGTTATAGACCTTAAGTAGTAAATGCAAATTTATTTTGAAAATGATATTTATTACCATCGTGATCGTAGTGGATATAAAAGTGCTATAAAAAACAACAAATTTGCATGTTTTAGTAGTACTGGGCGAAAAGAACTTAATTTATTTCAATACAAAATATATAATGTTCGGTAAGGATTTTATGTGAACGATTGCATTAAGATTTTTTTAATAATATCAATATTATTTTACGATTATCTTGACTGTTTTCTAAAATTTTATTTTAATTATTCATTATTATAAAAGAGGAGTTTTTTAACTGAATTGTATTTTGAAATAATACAAACAAAAGTTTTAGGTAATAGTATTTCCAAAAACTATGTTTCATAAAGTTTTTGTGTAATGAATATTCTTAAAGATATTGTTAATAAAAGTCACATGAAATAAACACAATTCGGTAATTAAATTTAAACATGTTTTTTTTCTGCTTTATTTGCGTAAAATATTTGTACTAAGAAGTAAGATCAAATTGACAAAATAATTTTAATTGAAAAATAACTATTAATATACAACTTGTAGGAAATTCTTATTGTAACTATAGATCACTACACGTACATGCCTTTTGACAATACTTTTAAATAAATAATTATTTGACAAAACCAAAGTTTTTTTTTAAATAAATTAGACTAAATTCTTATTTGAGAATAAAAACGTGTATATAACTATACAGTACATAAATATTTTTAAAAATATTGTACGTAAATCAAGAGTGCTCCAGGTAAAAGTGCTTTTTTGGCTATCAGATTATTTCCAAAATCTAAATAGATCACAGTATTTATAAAATAACCTCTACCGCCTGATATTCATCTCGCTCGTTTCATAATCTCAAGCTCGTTCGATAAAAGAATCACTTTCCTGACTTGTTACATAAACACTCTTACAAATTTATATTTCTTAAAAAAAAACTAATACTAGTAACACCATAAGATTCATTCAACCAAAACGCAATACACATTTTAAATGTTTTATACTAGATACTTTAATCTAAAAGTTCGTATAATATTAGTTTTTAACTTTGCAACGTTAATAGGTCTATAACGACATCAATATCAGTATCGTTATAAAGTCTATAACAATACTGTTCTGTACTTTAAGTTGGTATTTAAATGATTAATTCAAATTTAATGGACGCCAAATTTATCGTAGTACCAACTTTGTAAAAAAAAAATGTCAAAAGTTTAAACATGGAGTTATCTTTTTTAATATATTTTAGATTTAAGATGCAAAGTCGAAAAAATTGTGTATTACACACGTTACATAACTCGTGCAATAATGTACTCTAATGAAAATCATTACGATGCAAATTTTCATTACGATACAGATTTAGAACCAATAGAATTGAGGCGTTACATAATTATCAAATGTTCCATGAGTAGAATACAAACTCAGAAACAATAGAAATATTGCATTTATCGACTGGTGCTGTGACTAAAAGTCAAACTTAAATTTAGCAAATTTGACAATTCGTAACTATAGTAGTAGTGCTCAATTATAAAATTAGCGTTTCTCTTTAACATTACGAGGGCAAATTAAACTGGTTTAGAAGACCACCGAAATCTTATACATGTCAACTTTGACTCAAAAATTATTACATTTTAGTATCAAAATAAAAAGGTATAAAGCTTCTGAATGCCCTTCAAGTGAACACCCTCACTCGACACTTTAACAGCGATAAAACCCACGAAACCCACGTCAACGTTCATTCATAAATATGAGGAGAATAAACATTTGACAATTTACTCATATGCACATTTCACACTATTAATCAAAAAACTGTGATAACCGTAACCTAGTAACCAATTTTATTTATTTATTTATTCGTATGGTACATTATACAAATGTTGTATTGTGATGTAAGTGTTATGTATGGTGCCCCAGAAGATCAGCATAAATCTGTATAGTGTGGTGACAAAACCGTGTGCAATAGTGGATTGGTTCGTCTTGGCAAAGCATTTACTTCAAGGTTTAGGAAAACCACTAAAACCTAAACATGCCAACCCTTACCCACCCTAGAATTCACATGTAATAATATTAATTAAGTGTGTAAACATTATAGAAGGTAAATAAGAACATAAAATATAACAGCAACCAATACCAACGCCGCCTTGCAAGCAACACCGCCTCGATGTCGATTTATATTTGATTTCCAATTCAATTTAGTATTTTTAGTAAAATATTTTGTAACGTAACCACGGTCCCTTCAAGACAAACTCATGACGGTGCATTTTTTCAAATTATTCTGAAATGGTTGAACATAAAATTTTGACTTTTAAAAAATTTTTTTGTCGTGTTCAGACGTCCACGTATCTAGCGCCCTCCCCATTGTCTAAATATCAGAAATTTTGAACAATTTATGAGCTTTCGTAATAATGTATTTAGTAGAAATGTATGCTTTTGAGCCGTGGGGGGGGGGGAGGAGGTAAAAACGTTTGTTCTCCGCACCCCTCCTTAAAATTATTCAAGTTTTAGTTAAAATATTTGGATTATGAGCATTTTCATCTAATTTTTGAGCATCATTTCTCCGTAAGCCATCCCCGTCACTTGTAGTCAAGAGACAAAATCGATCAAATTGGGAAATGCTTTTGGAAAAATATTGAGTGTTCTGAGACAAAATACACTAAATTCAACTTTTGAGCACGACTCCTTTCCGAGAGATTGCCACATTTCGTTATCGCAGTCGAAATACATTAAATCTAACATTTTTTTGCAAGAATATTTAGTGATTTATGAGCAGTCAAACTGTTTCATTCCAACTCTGCCGCCACAACAGGCGACAACTGATTCACATAGACGCCACAATATAAACACAATAAAAATCAACCATAATCATATTAAATACTTTTCTCTTTTTGAGATTTTGCATAATGATGTGTCTTTCGCTAAGGTACAAATAACGTACTGCGGACGAGGACCTATACACAACACCAAAAGTGAATCAATCCTCCAAAACTTTGCTACACTAACAAAATAGACCACACAAAAAACAAGCGTTTACCGCAGAACTCCACATCGCACCTTTAAGCAAAATCAAAATTGCGTTTTAGAAACAAATGGTTCAAACAAAAGCTATAGACAATAAAATTTTCAACAACTTTTTTCCCTCAACTTTTTTTGTAAAATTGATATAGGCCGCGTGATTGTTATATCTCCTTATCAGATCAAAATATAGTTTTAACAAAAAATGTGTATAATTAAATTATAAACAACTTTTATTTGAAACAAAATGTGTAGAATCAATATTTTTCTAAATATTTTAAAAATTCGAAAATCTGTGTAGGTTATCGGCCTTTTTGGCTGTATAGATTATGCCCAAAAACTAATCAGATCTTCGCAATATTCAAAATTTAATTATAGACGCAACATTTGAGGGGGGGGCAGTGATATACACAAACAGCCTAAGCCTTTTCTAAGCCAATATTTTAATTCCTTTTCTTTACATTATAAAAATTTTGAGTTTTCTACAAAAACCTCTTCTTGATTTACATCACTCAGACACACCAGTTTCGAAAGATGAGCAAATAACACTGTTTAGATGCACCCCTCCTATTATCCTTTAAAGTAAGTCTTAAATCCAAAAACCTTTTTTATTGAATGAACTATGGAAATAAAAACTACTTGAGTAAATGTTTAAACAATGGCTACTTTATTGAACACACAAACTAAAATTAATTCAATACGACATACTACCTAAAAAATTAAGATAATTGTGCATTCAACAATATGAGATTTTTTTGAACTTTTGCTGAAGTAAATTAGTCTTTTCTAGCTTGTTAATATTTTAATAAATTCATCTTAAAAAAATAATTTGTTATATAGTTGCTTAAGTAATAATCATTTTGCAAATTTCAGAAAAGATAGAAAAGACGTTTTACTTCCAAATCTATCACTATATTATACTAAATTTTTAAATGTACTTTTCTTAAAACTGGATCGTCTGAGCAATCTAACCACAAGAGGAGTTGTTTTTCATACAAAACTCTAAATTTAAGAATTTAAGAAAAAGAAATGAAAATATTAAGTTAGAAAATGGTTGAATTTTTTTTGTACATTGATCCCCACCCTAATGTTACGCCTATAATTAAATTCTAACAGTTTCTACTTTAGATCTAAATTCAACATGTTAAAATTAATGTAGTTAAAAGTTCAAGATTTTATGTTCAACCATTTAGAAATCATTTGATAAAATGGATAGTACCTTTGTTGGGAAGTATTTTTCCACAAATGTTTATTGAAGAAATCAGTGTTATTTTTTTAGGTACATTGTACTTTTTCCATTTGGTCACATAATTTTGGCAACATAGATACCAAGTCCCATACGAATGAATACTTCATTCCATTTATAGCAAAACTAAAATACCTAAACAAAATGGAGTTGTGTTGCCTGGAAACCTGGGTGGGTCTTGACTGATTAGCTCCAGAAAAAATAATACCAAGCGTTTTGCGCAGAATTGCACTTTGTACAGATACTAACAAACGTGGAAAGAGTATTGAAAGTGTGCAGTGACATAAACCATTTTAACCAAAAAATAAACTCAACGTATAACGGTGTATAGAAAATGCTTTGAAACTTACAAAAAAATCGACTTCTTAAATTTAAGAACGGATTAATTAGTGTCTGGTGATTGTCACACCTCAGAAACTATTTATTTTATTCTAACTAAAAACTTAATTTGCCAATTCCTTCTTAATCGTGTAAATCAGGCATGTAGAAATACGGGACTCAGCATAACGGTTTTCAAGACAAAATGGATGTCGGTAGGCAAAATCAATATAGAACCGAATACCATACTGACACTTGAAAACAGTATCATCGTGAATGTTGACCTTTTCAATTATCTTGGCTGTTGGATAAACTCCAGCAACGACTGAGACATGAAAGTGAGAGCTAGAATCGAAATGGCAAGAAACTCGTTTAACACATGGAAAGCTGTTTTAACTATTAGGTACATAAGTCGCACATGCGACTAAGGGTGTTAAAATGCTATGTGGGGTCGGTCTTGTTGTACGCTAGTAAAACTTGGACCTTTAAGATCGATCGAAGATAGAGACGTTTAAACTATGGTGTTACCGCAGAATGTTACGAGTAGCTGGACATCATATAACACCAAGGAAGAAGTACTGAGAAGGATGAACACAGATCGTGTATTATTATCTATCATCAAAAGACGAAGACTATCGTACTTTCGTCATGTGGTCCTAAATATGACCTGCTTGAATTATTGATTCAGGGCAAAGTAGAGGGAAAACGCTGGATTGGCCGTAAAAAGCTTTTATGGCTGCGCAATATTCGCCAGTGGAGCGGACTTCAAGTGGAGTAACGTTTTAGAATTGCTACAGACTGTGATGCATATCACCAAATTATTGAAATGGCAATCGCCAACGCTTGATAAATACGAGTAGGGTAGAGAAAAAGAAGAAGAAGAAAGAGCTGCAAATCGGTACGTTAAAAAACTATTAAATGCGGAGTTTAAAAAATGTTATAATAAATATTTCACAAATTGGATTTCGAATCAATACAAGCGTCGGTACTTGTAAAGAAATCAAATACATAGTAATCAGTTTTGAACTGGGCAATTCTGTTGTGCTTTTATGATTTTAAAAAATTTAAAATAAGATGGGTCATTACGATATTACTAATACTTTGGAATAAATACTATTTCAATTGTATTTTTAATATAAACAAGTTGTGTGCTCAGAATTTGAAACCGTAAGTTTAGATTAGACTTAAGGATCAGCTTTAGGGCCCATTTAATTCATACCATGTAATAATAATAAAAAACCGCAAATTATATAGTACTTGCGGATGTTCCGATAATAATAAATATAAAAGTCAATAGTAATCTTACCGTAACAGCGTAGTTTTACGTTGGTATCAATTTAAATTTGAAAAAAACACGTTGCAGGTATAATACAGTAAAACCTCTATATAGCGGTCACTAAAATTTGCTGCAAAATTGACCAGTATATGGAGGTGGCCGTTATTGGGAGGAAAAAAATTTATTTCAACGCGTTATTTATTAAAATCTTTTAAGTATGGAACATAATAGGGTTCGTTATAGGGTACTATATATAACTATAAATGTGGTGATGCAATATTAAATAATTAAACGATATAATAATGGAAGAGTTATACATATTGAATACATAATACATACATTTACATAATATGTACCTATTTTCTAATTGCTCGTTATACCTATTACAATAATTAATTACATACATATACATACCATTAAATTACATGTTTGTGAAATATTTTTGTATTGAGGATTGTTTTACAGTTTAGTTTGTAAAACAGAAGATTCACATTTTGATAAAATTTGAAGTACTTTTACCGCTAGCTCACTCTTATCATTAGAAAATAGAAAACTTTGAACACCTGTTAGTTTTTTACACACTTCACCCATATCTTTAATGTTTGACGTAAAAACTTCGGATTTTTCTGCACCACTTTCATTGTTTAAATCACAGCCTTCACTATAGTCTAATTCACTAATTATATCTTGAATAAATTGTAATTTTTCTGTACGTCTACATGTAACAGCAATGTTGAACATACTAACTCGAACTATGTACGCAAAATACGATTTTTGGGGTGAGCTTAATGAGCCTTCTAATTGCAGTTTTTCTGTAATGACTGTCTATTGTAAATCAAACAAATTCTTTAAATCCGTTCTTAAATACCGGTTATTACTTAAGCCTCACACAATCAAACAATTATATATTACACACAACTTGAACGCTAAGCTGTTGTCTACTAATGACCTTATTTAAGAATGGCCGAAAATGGAAAGTGGCCGTTATCGAGAGGTGGTCGCTATTAGGAGGGTCATTAATATTTATATTTCCGTATAATTGGTTTTTGACTTGGAAAACTTGGCCGGTTTTAGAAGTGGTCCCTTTTAAGAAGTGGCCGAAAATAGAGGTTTTACTGTAATATTACTGGGCGGTTTTATCAACGGACTAACCCAATATTTTGAAATAGATTTTGACGTCTAAATTAAACAGATTTTGAAATTTAATGGAAACATAATTACAACAATGACGCTGTACAGTTAGACTAAAATCTTAAATAAGAATAGATACAAAACGCTTTCTGGTCGATAGAAATTTAAAGCCTTTGATAATCTAGATAGAGGTGGTCAAGTAGATGTCATATATACTGACATATCCAAAGCCTTTGACCAAATTTCTCATAAACTTCTATTAGCAAAATTATGCAACTTTGGTTTTAATAGTTCCTTATTATCATTCTTTGAATCGTATTTACAGAATCGCAAACAATTCGTTATTTATAATAATTACGTGTCTTCTTATTTAATACCTACGTCGGGAATACCTCAAGAATCCAATCTCGGGCCATTATTATTTATAATTTTCGTTAATGATCTTACAGAAAACATACAATCAGAAAAGTTATTATTTGCTGACGACTTAAAACTATATTATTCTATAAGATCTTACAGTGATTGCCAATTTCTTCAACAGCAACTGGTCAATGTCAACTCTTGGTGTCAAGTGAATTATTTGTCACTCAATACCACTAAATGTAATGTGATGTCTTATACCCGTAAAGCAGAACCAATTTTGTATCCGTACTGTATCGACTTTAATGTTTTAACGCGGTGTAGAGTCTTACGCCGATTTGAAAAACGAGCACTATAAATTCTTTGAGCTAATGCCGCATTTTAAAAGCATTCAAAATAAACGGCAATTATATCAACGCATTCGTCGTTTGTAAAAGGCATTTTACCTAAAGTTTGTAACGCGGGCAAGTAACACCTCTAAATAAAATTTGACGTTTCTTTGAAATATTGCCATCTTTTGTTTTTTCTTTTTCATGACCTACTACTTATAATTTACCTTTTCCTACCTATCTAGTTTAATTTTAATATGTGCCAAGCATAAATTATGCCCTTTAAATTATACTGAAAATTACTCAATAAAAATACTAAATTGATGACTATCGAAGTTATTTATGTTTTTTTACGGATTTTGAGTTTGATAGAGAAAATAAAGTTACTCGTAAAAACAACACTTGTCCGTTGATATTTTTTATTCAAAATCGACTGATTTTTTGACCTTGTCGTGGTAAAAAGATGAGATTTATTCTGTTCTTCTTGCAATTTATCGCACTTTTCGAATAAATTTCAGAATATAGTATTTTTATCCAAAATTTTAAGAAAAAATTGAAAATCTGACCGAAATATAGATATTTTAGGTTAGGAATAAGATATCGAGGTGCGGTTTTCACCAGCTTATTTGGGCTTAATTTTACTATTTTTTATGATAAGAAAATGATACCGTTCCATTTAAGTTTTTCGAGAAAAACTGCAATTTCCGTGATAATTTTGGAAAATGCCCCATATCGGCGACATGACAAATTACGATGACCATAAATACGGTTAGAATTGTAACCTAAGGAAAGCTCTTTTCAACGACACCAAGCTCATTAAATTATGTTCGGCCATTTTGAAATTGTTGACATTTGTTTACAAGCATTTTCAAAGACCCCTCTTCACTTTATTTTTAGAGATAGAAAAAAAAGTATTAAATAAAAATATGAGGATTTTCCTCAACTATAAAAAGCATTTATTTATTTGTTGTGTTAATATAGCGAAAACCCGACTAAATCCAAATTTTAAATTCAAGATGTCGGCTACGCCCCCCAGCGGCCATCTTTATAATTTGAAAATAATTTCCAGCGTTTTCTTATGACCACTTTTGTTATGAAATTTTTTACCGCAAGTCTCTACGATGAGTAGTTCCTGAGATATAATACTTTGCATTCTTATTTGTTCACCCTGTACATTGAGAATTGTATTCGTATAATTGTATTTCAAAATTTAATTGAAAATGATGTTGGCAACACATAACTTCTAACCTGCCTCTTGGGTAGAAAGTAAACAGCTGTTTACTTCCAACCCATGAGAAGGTGTTTACATTTAGAAATTCAGTTTTCCAACCTTCAAAAAGTTAGGAACTTACACATTACAATAGTGATTATTAGTTCTGGGAATTATATGCACTCAAAATCACGGATATATGCACATATATATGCAGACATTTTGGGAATTATATGCACTTGATATTACTAATATATGCACTTCTATGCTGAAAATTTTGTGAAAATAAGCTAAAATATTTTCAATAATGGAATATTGTGGTTGTATTTATAGTAAGGTAGAGACATACATAAACAATAAATTCTAGAAAATAAGTAAAAGAAATACAAAAATACGTGCAGCAGGCATAAAGATACAACTATTGACATTAAAACAAAAAAAGTAAGACCATTATAAACAAAACTAAGACTAATATTTTTAATTTGTAACAATAGTATATTATACACCAAGGTTGTGAAGTCAGTCATTATTGCCTTAGCACCAGTTTATTTCGCGAGCGGCGGTAGCCTCGCGAAATAAGGTGCGTAGGCAATAATGGACTTCACAACCATGGTGTATATACTATTTTTCCACTACTAGCCAAATTTAAGCCAAAAATAAAAATAAACATTTTTCTTGTAAAAATCAAGTAGCACAGGAATGCAAATAAATCAAAATGCATTAAAATCTACATATGTTGATAAACCAACTGCAACTGATTCACTAAACACTTGTGTGGTATATTTCACCTTCATTTTCTGAAAATTATTCGGAGTAATATGTAAATTAGTTGATTTAGGAGCCAATCGCAGCGGTTTAGATTTGTCTGACATGTAGAAATTTTTAATGTCTTTCCAAGATGCTTTATTGTTATTAAAGATTATATCGTATTTAATCAAGTTATTTTGCACCGACTTCAATAAATAGGGGACATCGAAGAAATAATAGATTTTCTTATCGTTTAAGAAGGTATCGTTTTTCCGGTGATACATCGATTCTTTTAATTAGGTTTCGAAAATTTTACTACTGCTCTACCATTGGCACCGCATTGTAGTTGTAGCTCTTCTATGCAGTTTAATACTATCGACTTCAGTTTGTCACCTTTGCATATCGTATTTGTAAAGATGTAGCACAAGGGTTGTTTAACTCTGTATATCTCCTACTTCTTAGTGGTTTCTTTTTAAGTCCACTTGGGCTGTCACAATTTCTGCTCTGCTTTCGGGAAGTAATCGTTGGGAGATGTTAACTTCAATTGAAGTGCTTTCTTTTCACGTTGCAATTTAAGAATGTTCCTCCGTAATTTTCTTTACCTAAGAGTATTTGAGGTGCAAGCTTGAGTAGTTTTGGTATAGCTAGAGATGTTAACGGGCATTTATTGCTTCCCCAATATACCTTGCATCATTTTAATATTAGGTTTCAGAAATTGATACTTGTAATTCATTAAGCTTTTAGAGTCGACATTTTTATGCAACAGATTGGACCTTCCAGATTCTGTTAACCATTCAAAACACCTACAACAAAATGTTTGTAATTTACTTAAAATTCTTTATGTAACTTAACTCGCCTGGTTAAATCTCGTTTGGGAAACCTGAAAGAACTGATTCTACCATCATATTTAATAAATAAATAAATTCAGGTTATGTATTTGCGGTTATGGGATGAGGGCGCGAATTTTAAACTAATGGTATTTTTTTATTCAAATAATTTTATCGTGTTAGGTAATTTTAAGCAGCAAATACGTTAAAGATAATCACCTGGATATACAAAATTATGTTTTACTCGTTTTTGTTAAACAACTATTCTTTGATTCTCAAAAAAATTGAATTTGTCCATTATTAACCTAGGTCAACAATAGAAAAAATTATTAACCACTAATAGAGAAATTCAACTTCTCAGTTGGCTAGGAGACGCAATAATTGTCCACTTCACAGCTAGTAGTGGAAAAAATTGTAAATGCTAACAATTAAATGTTTTTCTAAATTCTCAATCAAAAAAGATTGTCTGCGATCTGACAATATTTGTTTGTAGGATGAAAAACTCCTTTCTATGTCAACTGATGTAATCGGTGCAAATTTAAATTTGCTGATAATTGCTGGATCCATTTAAATATTTTCTTCATGGTTTCCTCGCAATATATTGGATATTTTAGAAGCAGATTAAACCCCTCATTTTTGTTTAAAACTTCTCCTAATTTACTTTTTATCCGTTCTGCTGTTGTACCTTTAATGTTGTTGATTCTTGTTTTTAAGTTTTGAATCAATTCTACCGATTCAGAGAGTTCTAAACCTCGTGTTTCTAGTTTCGTTAGTAATTCGCTAATAAAACCATAATTTGCTTTAACAAAAGCTAAATCTTGAGGCAATGTTGCAATATTATTTAATATAATTTTGCAATCTCGGATTGCTATTGAATCATCGGAAAAGGAGTTCACAATTTCTTTTATCGCTTCGAAATTGTCTGCATAAAAATAAGCCGCATTAAGCCATGTACCCCACCTTGTAATAATGGGTTGTGGTGGAAGGGCACACCGGGTAGTTTATCTTTATAATATTGAATTCGCAGCGGTGCTTTGGTAAATATTTTTTTGCAGAATTGACCAAACGATTAATGTCTTGAAATTCGTTGCGTATTTCTTCCGCTAATCTGTTGACTCCATGGGCCAAACATGTAACGTGGATTAAATTATTGTAAAAATCTTTAGATTCCGTGCAGATTTCAACATGTACGCAGCCGCATCTGACAACATTAGTAACACTTTTTCACTTGGAACAGCTTTTGGTAGATAAAACTTTGTCAAAGAATCGTTAACAAATTTTGAAATAGATACGTTATTTGTTCTATCCAATTCTTGTGTACCAATTAAATATGATTTGCTGGCGCAATTTTCATCTATAGTTCCGATTAATAAGTTGGCAATATATCGCCCACAAGTGTCTGTTGTTTCATCTACAACAAAGTATATGTAGTTGTTGCCTATTATTTCTTTAATTTTACTCATTGTTTCATCAAATACTATGTCAACATATTTTTTTCTTATGGTGGTTCTATCAGGTATTGACATTTTAGTATACTTTTCCAAAAATGTTTTAAACGTTGGATTGTCTAATTTCGAAAGCGGAATATTTGAACTAATTAAGGCATTGTACAAGTCAAAACGGAATGATTCCTGCTCTGTATTCTTCGACGTTGAAGCAAACGATTGGTTTATAGTAAGTTGTGGTGTAGATTTAAATTGCGTTGATTTACTTTTATGCAAAGTAGTACAAATATGCTGTGTTATTTGGAATTTTTTATCGCATGATATCTAAAATAAATAACAATTTACCTTAACAAGAATAAAAACGTAAAGAAAAATAACCTACAGTTTTACTACAATATTTACAAAACACACTACCATTGTTCAAAACGAGTTCGGGATAATTCTTTATCCATAGCAACACTAGCGAATTTGCCTTCGGCATGTCGGTTACCGTCAACTATCACAATCAAAATGTAGAACAACGCTGTTCTCACTTCTCAGTTGCAGCATAGAGCATAGTCGTTCAGTTTAACAGGGACTTCCCCGGTTTATTTAGGACTTCCCCGGTTAATTTAGATACGCGTACTGCACTCTGTATTCCAAGGGCAGAAATCATCAATCTCAGGTCTCAGACATACACATAGATTTTATTAATAAAAATTTCTGAAAAAATATGCAAATATGACCAAATATGCAAGTTCGAAAACTATATGCTTGAAAAAGTATAAATATGCAAAATATGCAAAATGAGAGCAGGCTTAAATGCTTTGTTTTTACGTAATTGGTGAAGATGTGTAAAAATGTTGTACGCATATCAATAATACAAAATATGCATTTATCATATAATCCCAGCTTTAGTGATTATGAATAAAAGTTTGTGTCTGGTTTTAAAAAATATAATGGGAAATTTGTCTAAAGCATTCTTAATATTTAAAAAAGTTCATTTAAACCACCCGAGATGGGTTTCTTCATTGACCCTGAGCGTATATACACTTACAAACATTAAACAAATACAAATTGAGCATGGTGCTATAATCAGCTTCCATTTAAAATGATCTATTTTAAAACACCATTTGAGTAGAACATGGTAATCACTTGGGTTATTCTCAATAGATGCGAAAGAATTCACAATACATATAGAAAAGTTCGGGTTTTTACAATTCAGTCTGAAACGTGAATAAATGTGTTGGAATTATATTTATATAGGGTGATTCAGCTAACCCGTTTATTAGAAGTTTATGGACTTCCCGTTGAAACATTTATTTAAAATTTTGGTATAGGAGATTGCTCGAAAAGTTCTATTTAATTAAAATATTTCAACTCTTCTAGCACTTCCGGTTACACCGGAAGTGGCTACCAACTTTCTTATTTTAAATGGAATGATATACTTTTTTTTATATATTTGGATTCTACGCTAAAATCTGAGTTACTTTCATGTAGCACAACCTATATGAAAAATCAATAGTTTTGAGATATTCTCATTTTTTGAGAAAAATTGGTTTTGTAGTATTGTTTTCAAACGCTTGTCAATGATTGAAAAAGAAAGTTATAGTAACAAAATTTGGGCTATACTTAGGAGGACTGTTAAGTTTTTAAATAATGTGTAATTTGACATCTCATTATTTACAAGATGTTCAAAATGTTTGGCTAAATCTGACTAACTTCAACTGCTCAAAAGTCAATTTTTAAATAAAACACCCTGTATCTTGTTGCTCTATGTGATGGAGAATTAAGTGGTCTTTCAATTTTCATAAGGGTCTCCTATACCTATCTGTTACCACTTTCCTGCTATCGATGTGTTTACATTCGACTCACAATATTTCTCTATTTTATTAAATAATTTCTGACTAGTGGCCTGTGGAAATTAAAACAATGTGCTTTATTTATCAAACTTGTAAACGTGGACGTGACACATTATACACGATATGGAAATCCACCAAGAATATTCGAATGAAGACATACTAAATTTATTTTTTATTCATGGAGAATGTTACAAAATTATTGAAAGAACTTGCCGTTTGTTTAACGAGAGATATCTACATTTATGGCCTCTAAATAAAATTACATTGCAAAAATAGAAGCAAATTAATTTAATTATTAATTTAGCAACTGTTCGATATGCCGTCCGTGGTTTTCTAAGCACAATAAAACTCTTCTGTTAACTTCAGCTATTGTGGATTTTTGAACCATTTGCACATCTACTTCAGCGAAGGCAGTTCGAATCCGATGTAATAAGTCATCTCTGTTATGGACTGGCCTTAAATAGACTTTAGTCTTGACATACCCCCATAAAAAAATTCAGAGGTGTTAGGTCAGGTGATCTGGGAGGCGATAGAGATGGACCATTGCGTCCAAACCAACGATCTTCGAACATATGGGATAATTCTTGATAAACCTCATGGGTTAAATGGGTTGGAGCACCATCCATTTGGTACCAACATAAAATGAGAAGATTTAGGGGTAAATTTTCCAAAAGATTTGAAACCACTCCTGTAAGCATTTCTAGATATTTGCGAGAATTTAAATTTTCGTCATACAGTTCAAAACAAACACGATTATCCATAATTAAACAAAAAACATTAAAACTAAATGTGTCTTGAAAGTTACCTTTGCGCACCATCCGAGGATTTTGTTCTGCCCAATAATGCCAATTTTTCCTATTAATGATTCCTTCTCTACTAAATTTTGACTCATCGGTCCAAATATTTTTTTCCAAAAAATTTGGGTCTTCCTGAGTTTTCAATAAAATGCTTTCACAAAATGCTACACGACGTATTTCGTCACCTGGACGGAAAGATTGTAGTTTTATAGTAGAAAAAGCATGCATTTGACGTTGTGCCAAAATTCTCTGTATCGACGAGTAGGACAGTCCCAAATCTTAAGACGCGGCTCTGATCGATGCATGTGGATTTGCATTAAAATATGCCAATACATTTATTTCGTTGTCTTCATCACCGGTGACTACCCTGGGGCGTGTTCTAGTACATTGAATTCCAAATTATTTAAAATTTGCTTCTATTCTCTTAAACGTAGTTTTATTTAGAGGTCGCAAATGTGGATATTTCTTGTTAAACAAACGGCAAGTTCTTTCAATAATTTTGTAACATTCTCCATGAATAAAAAATAAATTTAGCAAGTTTGATAAATAAGGCACATTGTTTTAATTTCCACAGGCCACTGGTTAGAAATTATTTAATAAAATAGAGAAATATTGTGTGTCGAATGTAAATACATCGATAGCAGGAAAGTGGTAACAGATAGGTATAGGGAACCCTTATGAAGATTGAAAGACCACTTAATTCTCCATCACATAGAGCAACAAGATACAGGGTGTTCTATTTAAAAAAATTGATTTTTGGGCAGTTGAAGTTAGTCAGATTTAGTCAAACATTTTGAACATCCTGTAAATAATGATATGTCAAATTACACATCATTTAAAAACTTAACAGTCCTCCTAAGTATAGCCCAAAATTTGTTACTATAACTTTCTTTTTCCATCATTGACAAGCGTTTGAAAACAATACTACAAAACCAATTTTTCTCAAAAAATGAGAATATCTCAAAAACTATTGATTTTTCATATAGGTTGTGCTACATGAAAGTAACTCAGATTTTAGCGTAGAATCCAAATATACAAAAAAATATATCATTCTATTTAAAATAAGAAAGTTGGTAGCCACTTCCGGTGTAACCGGAAGTGCTAGAAGAGCTGAAATATTTTAATTAAATAGAAATTTTCGAGCAATCTCCTATTCCAAATTTTTAAATAAATATTTCAACGGGAAGTCCATAAACTTCTAATGAACGGGTTAGCTGAATCACCCGGTATAAGTATCCTAAAAAATTTTTACCTAACAACAATATTAGAAAAGTATATATCCGAAATATAGTTTAGAAAATAATCAAATTGTTGTCTATATATAGAAATAAAGTAAATTTCTCAAGGGATTTTAAAGGTTGAGTGCTTATGCGTTACAGGATTTGTTCGTATGTCGTGATTGGAGTTTTACATAAGATTGGATATGATGGTTAGGGAATTCTTTACAAATACCTAACATAACATTGAATTTGTGTTAAAATGTGCAATTGCTAATTATAGGTAGGTGCGGTAATGAATACATTAAGAGTGATTTTATTCAAATTATATGTGATTGTAATTAAGTAGCTAATTCGGCGTTTTCTTGGTCAAAACATAAAATTAAATCAATAAACTGCTGGATTACGTATTTAATTACAATCAAATTTCTGTAAAGTCGTTCTAAGAGTTTACATTGGAGAGGCTTTAGTTTCAGTTGAAGTCAACATTTCAACTGAATAAACGAATCCTAAACACACTTAAAGCATTAAACATAAATATTAACTGCCACAAACTTTGATCTTAAAATATTAAATAAGGAAGAAAATATTTTGTTCCGTTTCTTTGTTTGCCGAACATGTAGTGTATCAAGTAAACTTTATTCTAAATAATTTTTTGTTTTTACTGCGACAAAACCTTTTTCATCATTGGTAAATAATAATAACGGTAGAAGGAGATGCTTTCAATACTTGGACCACATGTATATCGTATTACACGTTATTGTTAGTTTAGAAGAAAACTCTAAATTATTGTCGACTGAATCGAGTAAATAACATTTTGAAAGAACACAATACACTGAAGAAAAAAGAAAATTGCGGACGAGCAAGAAAATTTATTTACGCTATATGGTGTCATTCACCCTATTGATTCGTTCGACAATTGAAACTTTCAATAACAATTTTATTTAAACTATAAAATTTAATATACATTGTAGGTTCTGATTACTCGACAATTTTGTATGTATTTATATGAAACTTCTCTTCATATATTTTATTTATTATGTTATATAATATAAACTTTTTAAAAATAGATTCACAATTCTACATAAACTTCTGTTGTGTTTAATTTTGAATTCTGTCTTTACTTAAAGTTGTAAAAATTCAAGCGCTTTATATAAGAAAATACAATAAATATAAACAACAAAATCTTTTATCTTTATACGAGCTTTGGTAGCTTTTCTTACTTCTTTGATATCGAATTTTGAAAGGCTTCGCGTGTCCTATTTATTAAATATTTAGGATTAAATGCTGGCTTTGAGAATCGCAATTTAAATCGGTATAATAATGTAATAATATAATAATACATAATTATATTTGTTTCTACAAAACTATGCAAATACTTTATTTTTTCTTTTATTTATGATTTTCCACTGAAGTTAAGTTTTGTTCTCTCTATCCTGATTATCTGTTTTTTCATTATTTTGTTTGCTATTTTATCGACATTGGCATGACTGGCGCATGGACTGCTGTTCTTATTTATCTTCTATAATGTTTACACACTTAATTAATATTTTTACATATGTATGAATACTAAGGTATGAATATCAATCCACAATTGCACCCGGTTTTGTCGCCACATTATACAAGTTTATATTTATTTTTTGGGCACCATACATAACATTTACATACAATACAATAATTAAAATGTATCATACGGATACATACTATAACACCATTAAATTATCATTTAATGCAACCATACTTACTGCTCTTAGGAACTGTATTTAGAAAAAAAAAGACACAAGTTAAAAAGTTGTTAAAGATTATATGACAAATTAGTAAACCAGCGTGCATAAATGTGCGCAAATTAGAGTAGTAGTTATACACCATCACAATTTTCTCAAATCTAAACGCCTGTCTACAAGTTTCAGGACAATGAGTTTCTAACCAGGATAATTTGCGGATATTAAATTTTGTAATTTTCAAGAAATTGAGGTACACGATTGTTTTCAGATGTTGAGATTATGGTATTATACCTATCATAATATTAGGTTAACACCATATACAGTGTCATTCAGAAAAAAAGGAACACTTAACAAATTTTTTATCTTGCAATTTACAGAACTTTCCTCCCCGCGTACTTTCCTCTCCGAAATACTTTCTTCCCAGTTACTTTCTTTCTCGCGTACTTTACTACCCGCTCATAATAAAAAATTACAAAAAATAAAAAAAAATTGTTTTTGTAATTGTTATTATGAAGGTAGTTTTTTTAAACAAAGAAATTGTAATAACTGTTACCTACAAAAAACACCGTTTATCCCCGATTACATGAAAACAACCTAAATTGATTAAAACAAAATAAATAATCCCTCTTAATACGGATAACTCGTCGGAAGTAATATACGATAACAATTTTTTGTGCGTTTATTTGTATTCGTAATTTTAAGTGTTTCGGAGAAGAAAGTTTCCGGGAAATAAAGTGCGGATACTATTTTTTAGCCCAAAACAAGGCATTTTAATCAAACTTACCTTAGTGGCAATTTGCTTAGTTTCGATGCAATACTAGTTACAATTATGAAGTCGTTTTTTTGATATAATTTTAAAACGGTTAAGCGATTTTTCTAAAATTTGGAACTTTTGCCAGAAAATGTCACGTTAAAATTCTGACGAAAATGAATTCATTGGCGGAGAAATAATAGGTTTTGTACTAATTAAACATTTGTAATATCTACGCCAATGGATAAAAGAAGGTTTATTATCAAATGTGGATTAAGTGACTTATGGACCACAAAAAAGGTAGGTTACATAAGATTTGATAAATCGCACCGTTTTCGCAAAATTCGCATTTTCTCAAAAATCTAAAACGGATTAAACGAATTTGACAAATTTTGGTACGATTACCCTTTTAACTTTTTGATTCACAGATTATTACATTTCCATTGTTAAAACAAAACTTTGATAAAGAACTGCGAAATATTAAGCAGATTGCATCATACAACGGTTTTCAAGAATTAATTGTCACAAACATAAATAGAAAACATAAACATAAGTTAAACATTACAACGTTAGGAACTAGTAATAGCAAAATAGATAAGAAATATGTCAAATTACCAAATTATCCCATATACATAAAAGGTCTTTAAAAAATATTTTCAAAATTTGATTATAAAACAGTAACCTCTAGTAGTAACAACTTGCAAAATCTTTTAGGCAATCCGAAAGACCCAATAGAAATGTGTGATAAATCGGGAATATATAAAATTAATTCTAAAGACTGTAACCAAGTATACAGGGTGTTCGGCAGAAGGGTGAACACAGGAAAATGACAAGTAGGTGGAGTCTTCTCTTATGTGCTCAGCCCATAAAATTTGACCTAGGCCCTACTCTGGGTTTTACCAGATTTTTTTTAAAAAAAGCCTAAGGCTTAGGTCAAATTTTATGGGTTGAGCACATAAGAGAAGACCCCACCTACCTGTCATTTTCCTGTCTTCACCCTTCTGCCGAACACCCTATATATATAGCAAACTAAGAGACCTATTAAAACTCGTTTTAAAGAGCACGTAGCTCATGTCAAATATCATCGCACAGATAGGTCCAGTGTTGCCATGCATATGCTTAAAAACGGCCATAGAGTAGGCGACATTGAATTAATTAAGAGGGTAGATAATAAAAACGAACTTGATTCTTATGAAAGTTTAGAAATTTTTAAAAACAAAAATTTGCTTATGAGATATGATGATAACGGTCCATTAGGATTTTCGAAATTATTTAAGCTTATCTAAGAATCAATTAAGTTTAACGATACGTGATAAGCAGATAGTATATATAAGCTTCCCGTTGTTTTTAATTTTAGTGTCGGTATCGCTGATGATGACAGCTTAGCTGTTGAAACACGAGTCCGAGTAAAGTTTTTGGTGCAGTTTTTGGTGTTTTTCTGTTGGTTTCCACATGTTTACTTTACTTAAATTTTATTATTGTTCACGACCGTGTCGTTATTTTTTTTTAATCCGACCCTTATTAAATTTTATTAATTATTATTCATGACCATCTTCTTTCGTTGTTATAACTGGACTTTCCATTCAATTTTATTAATTATAATTCATGGCCGTCTTCTTTCGTTCTTCAAATTGGACTCTCCATTTTCTTTTTAACTTTGCCCCACTTTACTTTGCAAGTCAATCTGTCTTTCAAAATTGTTTTCACCTGCCACTGTTTCCTACACAATATGCACTGTTCAAAATAATGCAGAATAAAACGTTTCATCGTTATTTGCAGACATTTTTATCACCCACGTATTGATTACATTCAGTCCGATGCCTTTAAGTATAGACGCTAGTCAGCACTAATGATCACGTACTGTTCCTACATTATTTTGTCACACGGAAATTGCAATTTATAAACAATCACCTATTTTAATTTTATCCTAATTTGTGCGTACGAATATTTTATTGTAACTAAATGAAATCTTATCTTTACGAATACTTTAATTAATTTCTTAAATAAATTCAGGTCGATTTCTAGAAATCCAAATCAATTTTGTAATTTTATTTTACTTGTCAATTTCAATGGAAATCCTCACTGTGAATTTTACTTATCTTTCAATTAAAAAAAAAAAACAATTTTTATTATTTAAAATATACCATTTTCACTGCAATATGTACAGGGTTTTCAAACTTAAGTTAACACTATTGCTAACTTCGTTATTATTGGAGCTACAGGGTCGGTTATAGGCAAACTAGGAGCATTTGTTTCTTTCATCACTATGGTGAAAACAGAATAAAAATCGAACATCGTTTTCACGAGTTATGTCAAATTGTTCCATTTTTTTAAATGGGATACTGTATACAATATTCTCAATCGATAGGAAATTGAATACTGAACAAACAGTGTCTCATTATTTTTTTGCCTATTATTAAAAAAAGTCAGTATCAATTTGGTATAGTATTACGATTTAATAATAATATACAGGTCGTGCAATTTAAATATTTAAAGTTATTTAGGTTTGAAATGTAACAAAGTTAAAAAATCACAGCAGAGTAATCTTTTCACATAAATGGGTGTTTTTGTATATCAACTTACTTACAAGTATTGTCTAATAATGTACCAAAACTCAATTTGATGTAATAAAAGGCAAGTTTTTTATGAGTTCTTAAAGAAGTTCCTGGAAAGCTTATTTTATGAAGAAAAAATAAAATAACTTTTAAACGGCTTAACTAAATGTTAAATATAAAACATATTTGAAAAGCTTAGATTATCATTTATCTAAATATGTAAAAATATAAACATACTTTCAAAAAAATTTAGTCTAAAACTACTCTGTATATAACAAAAATATTTTTAAAAACTGTGCTCAGATGTACCACTTACAACGCCGTTTGGATAATCTTGATATCTTAAAAACATAGCAGTAATCAAGCTATCCCGTCTTAAAACTCACCCTGTATAGTAAAATATTAGCTAAATGTATTCCATTATTGAATATTAAACATCTTTTTTACAGGATGTTCAAAATTTACAGGTTAATTATGAGATCATTCAATATGTAATATGAACCTTATTTTAAATAGAACACCCTGCATTTTATTAATTCATAATGTTAACAAAGTAGTCCTCTTTTGAATGGTATAAGGGTGTCCTATGCCTAAGAGTTACAGTTTTTGCGCAATTTACAATTTCCTTAAAATTAATGGTAGCGAGACATTTTAATACACAACATGCTTATGTAATTTAATTAGTTAATAACATTTTTTACAGTCTAATAATCAAATGAGTAACAAAAAATCATGTTTTGTTACATGTTACCAACATTATTTTTTGAAAAAAAAACTTTAAAAGGAATTAAACCAATTTCGGATTCAAATTGTAATCGGGGGTGACCAATGTTGCAATGGTTACCATTTTCAAAACAACTGTCAAAATAATCTGACAAGTAACGTTAAATTAAATGCCTTGTTGTTCTTGCACTCTACCTGTACATACTTATTGCGGTCTACTTTAAGACAAAAAAAATTAATTAAAGTTTTTTTTTGGTTCTGTTTATTGAAATTGCACCTCTTGTACGTACTTACCATAATTGTTAATAATTTAAATTGATATAGTTGCAGATCACTGATTTTCGCAGTACTTATCACGATATATCAAAATCATGGTTTTGAACGTGATGTAACCCGACACCCTGTTTTAAATATTTGTATATATAAACAATACTTTAAATTGTAGATGAAATTTGCTCACTTAAATGTTCGTTCCTTAACGGCGCATCTGGATTCTGTATGGAAACTGTTGGAGGATATGGAGCTTGATTTGTTAGGTATCTCTGAGAAATAGTGATGTTAACATTGTGACCTTACAAGCATATAACTTGTGTCATTTAGCTATAGAGTTGGGAGAGGAGGCTATGTTGGCTTCTATTTACGGAGTCATTACACATTTACAATACTTTATGAAGAGATATCTGATTTTATTGAACAGGTTTGGCTAGAAATTAAATTAAATATTAAAATATTGTAGTAGGAATTATTTACCGACCTTATACAAATATTTCAGACTTTTATCTAATTTTGAAGAAGTGTTATCTAGATTAACATTTGCGGCAGATGAGGTGGTTTGTGTGGAGATTTTAATTTAGACGCATTAAATAGCCACGATAATAATATTTTAAAAATTCATATGATTTTGGAATCCTTCAATTTGACACAAATCATCTCTTCTCCTACTAGAATTACAAATACATCCGCAACGCTAATTGATTAAATAATCGTTTGTAGTGACTCGACTATTATCGACGCCGGCGTTGTAGATATGCATGATGTTTCGGATCACAGATTGGTATTTTGTGAGCTAGACTTAGAATCGATATGTAATATTGAGGTGACGAAAACCTTCAGGTGTTTTAAAAATTCAACATAAATAGATTTACTAGTGATTTGCAATCGATACCTTTCTATTATATATTCGACATGAATGATGTAAATGACAAAGTTTCTTTTTTTAACCATGGGATTCTATCTTTATTTAACATACACGCCCCTTTCATTACTAGATTTTTCAACAGACCACCAGCACCTTGGATAACAGATAACGTTAAGTTAATTCTTTCACTTCGTAATAAGGCTTATAGTAAATTAAAAATTCAAGAGACCTGATGATTGGTCATATTATAAACAATTAAGGAATTATGCTACTTTTGCAATACGCAAAGAGAAACG
Organism: Abscondita cerata; assembly: GCA_030710515.1. Lineage (NCBI taxonomy): Eukaryota > Metazoa > Arthropoda > Insecta > Coleoptera > Lampyridae > Abscondita > Abscondita cerata. The sequence continues at coordinate 6,641 of JALBCR010001747.1, read as the reverse complement.
CGTTTACTTAAAAACTTCTTTTGAAACTAAAACTCCTAAGCAATTATGGTCAGACCTTAAAAAGAACAATATATACAAAGGAATGGAGCGTCCTGATATTCCTCTGCGTCTGCAAAATGTGGATCATTTAAATTGTCATTTCCTTGCTATTCATAAATCTTTACCAGATGAGAAGCTTTTTGAATTTTATAATAGGAATAAATTGTGTGTAGCATCTAGAGAATTTCAATTTTTGGAAGTGACCGAACTTATTGTTGTCAAGGTTCTCGATTCCATTAAGTCTTTGTCCACTGGTACTGATGATCTAAGTATAAGGCTTATAAAACTTTGCTGTCCTCACATTCTTCCTTACTTGCGGCACATTATAAATTATTGTCTTACAAAATTCTGTATTTCCGGACTGCTCGCACTCCTAAATCGTTTAATGACTTAAGACCAATAAGTATCCTTCTTACTTTATCAAAAATCTGTGACGGATGATATACTTAGAACGACAGATGAAGGCAAACTTACACTACTCGTTATGCTGGACTACTCCAAGGCTTTTGATTCTATTGATCATAAGTTATTGATAGCTATTCTTCATTACATTGGCCTTGGAGAAAATGCAGTGAGTTTATTTCGTAGTTATTTAAGTAATAGAGTACAGCAAGTAAAAATTAATACAAATCTGTCTAGCCCGTATGATGTGTCCTCAGGCGTTCCTCAGGGATCTATTCTAGGACCAATTTTATATCTAATATATACCTCATTTCTATCGAATACATTAAAACATTGCAAATATCATATGTACGCGGATGATACACAGATTTATTATTCTTTTCCTTCGTCGCAACTCGATAGGGCTTTGTTGTATATAAATGAAGATCTAGCTAACATATACAAATACTCTATATGTCATTCATTAACACTTAACCCACTAAAATCACTTGTAATGTTGTTTGGTAATAGAAATTTGCGCGATTTGGTTAAGTCTGATATTAAACTTTATATAAATTGTCAATTGCTACCACTCACAGAAATATGTAAAAATCTTGGTGTTGTTTTTGATTCGGAACTTCGCTATAAAACTCATATAACTAAAGTTCTTCAAGGTTCTTATGGTACGCTAAGATTGCTATATACCAACAGACATTCTCTTGACCAAAACTAAAAATTATGCTCTGTGATTCCATAGTCTTATCTCGGTTAAACTTCTGTGATGTTGTATATCACCCTTGTATCGATGCCGCTGATGGTAAGAAAATACAAAGATTACAGAATGCATGTCTTTGATTTATTTATGGAATTAGAAAACGTGAACATATATCACATACACTAAGATGGTGTGGATGGTTAAACATTATCTGTATTAATTTTCATAAATAGGTGCATATACGGCTATAGTCAGCTATTGATTTAACTTAAAGTATGCTTAACGGAACTAACAGACGGTTTTTTGAAACTAGTCTGACAGATTTCCTTTTGGTATCCTTTTACCTCTCTTGTAAATAAATATATTTATAGTTGTGGAACCAATAATCCGTTATTATTATTATTATTTAAATTTTTGTGACTAGTTAAGAAAAGTAGACCATTTTGACACTTACTATGGTTATGAAAAGTATCACATCTGTCATGGAAAATCCTAATACAAGTACAAACAAAATTTAGGATGATTTAAGGATCAGTCAAATGAAAAACTGTAGACAATTATTAGTACACTGTAATGTCATAATATGACATTAACTGAGTACATTACGTATGTATTTTTTCATTTAAAATCTCTCGTTACCATTAATTTAAAGAAAATTGTAAATTGTGCAAAAACACATAGGCAATCTCATTTAGAGTATTTTTCTTGTGGCCCATAAGTCACTTAATCCACGTTTGATGAATAAACCTTTTTTGTCTATTGGCGTAGATATTTCTAATGTACATTTATTACAAAACCTAATTTCTCCGCCAATGAATTCATTTTCGTCAGAATTTCAATCTGACATTTTCTGACTTATAAAACTGTGTGAACGTTCCAAATTTTCAAAAAATCGCTTAAGCCGTTCAAAATTTATTTAAAAAAAAAAACGATTTCATAATTGCAACTTCTGGAAATTTTGTTAAAATTCCTTATTTTGGGTTGAAAAATGGTATTCACACTTTATTAAGTTTTGCTAAATCAACTTATTTTTGTCTGAAAAATACGTGGTAATAATTATTTTATTGGCAAAGATCAATTTGTAGTGAATAGTTGCTACGGATAAACCACATGGTAAACAAAAAACGATTAGTAAATAAATTGTAAATTTTGGCTTATATTCGACACCATCACGTTTGTTGATTTGTCTGGTAGTTCAACAAGTAGAGACATTAGATTTATAAGAATGTACCACAACACACTGAAAACTACGCTATGGATTAAATGTGTATGTCATAAATTAAAAAGTATTTACACATGGTTATTTACCGTACTTTGGAATTTTCAATTAAATAAAGCGCTCTCTCTATTTTCCAGCAAAGGTAAAATACAAAAATAGTATCTACTTCTTTTAGTGTCATCTAATAACAAATATGTTCGATTTAAATTAGAGATGACAAGTATATTTTGAACGATAAACTTCATTAGGATTCATATTTTTTACTCTAGGAATCGGGTAATGTTCTTTTTTGGATTTGGAAAACCATGCCTTACTGGCTTTATATCATTCAACATGTATTTTACATAACCCATGATGGTTAAATACGATTTTCTTAGTAATCATCATAATTATATTTAATCAAAAACTTCCATCTTTTCACGTAGTAAAATATACTGATACTAAAATTAAGTAAATTTAACCACTATGTAGAATAACACTTCCTTCAGACTCTTTGCTAGATGAAATCATCTTTTAAATTTTTTTGTTGTTTCCAATTTTGTGATGTGATTGGTTTTTTAATAATGTGATTTTAACATTGATTATATTTGTAATTATAGTGTAAATAAAGGTTAATGCAGTTAGTTATAATAATTACAGACTGAATTACTATAAATTTAACAATACCGAAGATAATCTAAAGAACTTATGATACTAATTTTTAAACACCAACGTAAACTGCATTGTGACTAAAAACCAACATAAATAAATCATTTATCTACAACTGACACAAAAATATGTCATTAACGATTCAATAAATGTCCGCAAAATTGCGTTTTACGTACTAGACTGCGAATACACATTTTTACGCACTAGATTTTAAATTTATTCTTACAAAATTTGAACAAAAAAATTTCTTATTTATTGTAACGAATGTTGATAGTAAAATTGGAACACTTCTTCATTATATATAAATTATTTACGCTTTAACGTTTGTATAAATAGTAAATTATTTTACTAGAGTTAAACAATATAATTGTTGAGCTTAAAAGTTTGCTGGCGAGGTGTCAGCCGAGACAGCAAATTAAGCAAAACAATTACATTTTTTTACTCCAAGTGAAATATATTATTTTTTCTTCAAGCGTTTATTGCTAGTTTTCATGTGTTATTTTCAAATTTTCGAGAGTTATAGTGACGTTTTATTCTGAACGAATGAAGTTGGTACTTTACTGTTACATTCATAATATGACATAACCGAGGTACCAACCTCTAAATAGTTGTGAAAAAAAATAACTCTTTTTGCTTTTAATGTCTAGACAGTAAAAAAAAGTTTTTAGCGTCTGCCAGTAGTTCATTATTGAAATTAGAATTAGATAATGAAAAGGAAAAGTCAATTAAATAAATAAATTAAAGGTTGATAATTTGTAAGTGAAATGATGGTTAGAATTAAAAGAATTGTTTGATTGCAGTTGTAGTAGGTTTTCTATAAATGTTAAATTCTATATAGTTGCTTTTAGTTCAACGTATCTAAAGTATTTTTAAAACGGAATATTGTTATTATTGGAAAATTCTAATGTGAAATTAATTCTATTATGTATTTTATTTAAATCTTTCAAGAATTCATTAATTTGAGAAACTGATCCCTTGAAGAAATAAATTTTGTTATTAATATATCTATTCCAAAAAATGACATTATTCATTGAAAAACGATTTTTAATTATGTAATTATTTTTAAGTTATCTAAAATAATTCAGCTAAAATTGGAGAAAGAGGTGAACCCTGGTGACCTTTGTAAAATTTGTTAATAAAAAGTTGTTAATACAAAATTCTGGTAAATTAGAGTAAATGCATCAGAAGTTATATTGATTTGGTAAATCACTGTTATTTATAATTCTGAAACTAAAAAATAAAAGTATCTTTAGGAGGAACTGAAGGAAAAAAGGTTTGAAATGTCAAAAGGATATTATATTTAAAGACGAGTTTGAGTATTTAGTTAAATCAACATTAGAAATATTTTTGATTAGTTGTTTAGTATTTTTAATTGAAAAGGTAGGTTTGAAATTTAAATGTTTACTAAATAAAGTAGAGAGAAATTTTGAAATTAAATAAGTTGGAGAAGTCTTAAAATTAACTATTGGTCTAATTGGATGATTAAGTTTATGTATTTTAGGTAAAGCATGTAATTCTGGAATTTTTGGTTTTGATATTTTAACAGAAGAAATTGGAAGATTAAAGTAATTCAAAAGTATATTGAGTTTCAATTAAAATCTTAGAAAATAAAGCAATTAAACTTTTGTAATGGTGAAGAACTTAATAAAGTGAAGTCTAAAGAACTTAAGAAAGAATTGATTTTATTTATGTGTAACAGTTTTATCTTGAATCACTATGCAAACCTTTGTCAGCTTTTGTTATAATAAGGTTATTGGAGTTAATTTTATTTTTAATCGTTTTAATTGTTTTAGAAAATTCTGATTTATTAAGATTTTCTTTAAAAGTTTATATCTGAAGGTACATTAGTACAAATATTTATAATTTGATTGTTAATAGATGGACAAATTTTATTTAGATACTCTAATAAAGCTTTTTAAAATTATTTAACATTAAATAATTACATTTTATAGGTGGTGCAAATTTAAGACCTTTATTTAATAATACCAACTCTTTGTCAGTAAAGACTGTGTTAGAAGTATTCAATAAATTCTTGAGATAATCAAAGTTTGGTTTAGAATGAAGTCTGATTGCATAACATTAATAGGAAGTATGTTTTTATAATTAGATTTAAATTGAGGTTTTGAGAAATTAGGTAAAAATTTTAATTTGTTGTATAATTTAATATATAGATTGAAACCAAATTCAGATACCTTACCTTAACATACACTAAAACCCAAACTGGTCACAGAAGAAGAAATTCATTATGTAGAAACCATAATTTCAACTGATTCTGATACATCTTGGAATACCATATTTTCATTTCTGATTTTAACATTGTTGTCATGTAGTTATGAAGTGCTAATTGAGTGGATTTGTTGTGAACTGATATTTTAATTTGCAAAATTTGGAATCTTTTTGTATTTAAGGCATTGTTTCAGAAACCAAATATTTAATGAAAAGCGTTTTCTGATATATGAGAAACTTGTGATAGTGAGATCGGTTTGCTTATGCTTGCAAATTTAATATTTTATAGACAAAACAAGCTCTACTCTATGGGTTCTCCTCTTTCAATTCTTAGCTGAATTATTTTTAGATAACTTAGAAAATAATTACATAATTAAAAATAGTTTTTCAATAATAATGTATTTTTGAATAGATATGTTGATGACATAATTTGTTTCTTCAAGGGATCTGTTTCTCAAATTAATAAATTCTTGAAAGATTTAAATAAATACATAATAGAATTAATTTCACATTAGAATTTTCCAATAATAATAATATTCCGTTTTTAGATACTTTAGTTACGTTTAAAATAAAACAACTGCATAGAATTTAACATTTATAGAAACCTACTACAATTGCTCAAACAATTCCTTTTGATTCTAACAATCATTTCACTTACAAATATCAACCTCTAATTTTTATATTTAATTGTCTTTTCAACTTTTCATTATCTAATTCTAATTTCAATAATGAACTGAAATAATATTTTTCATAGCAAATGTTAATAAATTTCCTTTACATATTATTGCAATTTATACACAAACAATTTTTTATTTAAACGTATCAAGGTATCTCACTTCTCTAATTCCAATTAATCGTCTTTCAACCTTTCCATTATCTAATTTCTAATTTCAATAATGAACTTCATATAACAAATGTTAATAAATTCTTTCCAAATTATTTAAAATTTATATACAGTTAATTTTTATTAAATGTAATTTAAGTTATCTCACTTCTGATTCCAATTAAACAAGATTCCAAAAAGAGATGTTTATTTATTACTTACATTCCAGAATTTGTTGCTTTGGTAACGAATATTAATAAACTTTCTGAATTCAAATTAGTTTTTAAAGCTCCAAAAAACTCTTCTAATATATTTTCACAAAATTTTCTTATAATCATTTAAATTATGGTATATACCAACTTACTTGCTCGAGCAAATAGGTATATATTAGTAAAACTAGAACTATAAATAGAAATAGATATTCTTAATAATCCTTCTTCAGTTAAATCAAACTATGCTCAACATGTTATTGAATGGACCATGTACATGAAAATCAAACCTAATACATCCTTTTCCAAATTAATGGTTATATTAAACAGGTTTCAGATACTTTGAAATGATAGTACACGTAACTGAACGAAGCATACTGA